>VZTD01001321.1:0-64799 GCA_013397725.1 Rhagologus leucostigma | reverse complement strand
TTCCGCAGTCAGACAACAACTGAGGAGTGTAATCTCTGTGTCCTTGAGAAGCTGCTTTGGAAAGTTCGTCTGGTTTTTTTTTTTTCAAGCTCAGTTTAAAGGCACAGAAAAGGCACAATATTACTTTTTGGGCATAGAGCATGATAGGGGATACACATGATAGAGTCACCCCAAGACAGCACATTACCTTATTTTGTGGCCATGGCTTGGGCTTGTGATGTCAGTCTTTTATCTTGCTGACCTTTTATATAGAGATTATCATAGATTCATTTAGGCTGGAAAAGACCTTTACTATCATTGAGTCCAACAGTAAACCTGACACTGCCAAGTGTTTTGCTTGATGCAGAAGCATCTCCCACTTCTTTGAAACGAGTAGCTGTTCATTATCAGCAAAATACAGTTGTTTTTCTTGATACAGGCTGGACAGTCAAAAGAAGAGCAGAAACAATGTTTAAGTGCTGAGAAATTGATGAGGAAAGCGTCTAAGGATGTGTGCCGGCTACGGGAGCAGAGCCAGAAAGTGCCACTGCAGGTGCAGTCATTCAGGTATGGCCTGTTCTGCTTTTCATACTCTTTTTAATGTAGTGAAGTAATATGAACTATTTCTAGGTATAATCAGACATGCCCTGTAGCATTAGTAAAAAGTCCACATGGCTTTGACTTGCCAGAAACATCACACATTTCTAAAATGGCTCTAAGTTGGAGTTTCAGAGGACCAGGCTTCGGTGACCTGCTCCTGTGACTGTTCAGAGTGTGGTGAGGAAGCCGAGTGGAGTGTCAGACTCCTGTGTGACATCTGCTGTAGGCAGGCGTGTGTGTGACTGTTGCTGTGTCTCACCTCACCCACAGCAGGTTGACACTGGGCTTTAAGTCATGGGAGCTCTTCCAGTGATGGCAGGGGCCTGAAACAAATCACCTCTCAAGGAGAAGTAGGACAGGATACAGCTCATCAGGAAACTCATTAACCACTACTTGTGCCTTGCTCAAGACTTAGTATTAAAGAAATATCTTGAATCCCTCTTCTGTTTTGTTTCCCTTCTCCTTTTGGTTGGGAAGCAACCTATTACTTGAAGCAATTAATGTGTGTTCTTGCTTAGCATAAGCCAGAATGAACACTTGTTGTCTTAAACCTTAATTCTAACTGGTCTAAATTCCTAAAAGGCTGGCCAGTAAGTGGCAGGGCTTGCAGCCTGGAGGCCACACTTCTATATAAAAATAAATACAAATCTGTTGATTGAAAAATACAGTGCTTGCTCTTGCACATAGAAACAGTACTGCAAGTTAATTTTGTTTGTTTTGTCAGTCATTTAAACATTTTTAAAGTTTGAATTTTGGATTCCTTTATAGGAAATTTAAATAAGCTGCTAATAAATGTGAGACTTTGTTCCTTTTTTTTAATCATCTTTTGTGAGCAGTTGGAGAAATCCATAAGCAAGTAGGGGCCTGTGAGGCAGCATGTATTGCAAACCATAGCTGTAAGTGATACAGAATCAAAGCAAGAGAGAAAGGAAAGGAGTTCCTCAGCAAAGACGTGTTACAGCTGAATTACTTATCTTCAGTTTGAAATTCAGAGCATCTTGAAGATTTCACTTTCTGTGCACGTCTTGAGAAAGGCTTTTGGTCAGTGCTGGTCATTTTAACAGTCATCACAGACGGACTGCTGCCTAAATCTACAGGCACATGTAATAGTGCTCAAAACGTCTTCCCCTGCAAGAAGTGTATTGAAAGGCTCCGTTGTCCTTTATTTTCTAGTCACCACACAACTAGGAAGAGAAAGCCAGTTTAGGTTGATTTTGCTCTGAGCTACTGTTTTTCATGGGAACTCAAGCTTCACCAGTGGAAAACATGGTTTAGTCTGCTGGATAAATACTTACCTCCTGAGGCTGAATTGTATATGCCCTGCTAGTTGGACTTGTTACAGTGCTGTGGCCTCAGACTAATCACAGAGAGACATTTTTAAAGCTCTCAAGAAGAATGACTCTTCTGAGATTTAATTTTTAAGCCGCCAATACTTCTCTTCTGCTTTCTAGCCTGCTGCTAGGCAAGCCTGTGTAAACTTGTTATGCTTCAGTAATGTCTCAGTTCATAGGTGACAGAAATGGTAACAGCACAGGGGAAGCAACTGGAGAATAGGTTGACAGTTCTTCTTCTCTGAGTCTTGCCCAGACACAGCTGTTCCCCCCTTGCCCTTTTCCCATGTCAGGATAAAATGATTTCTTTTGCCTTCTCATCCCCCCACTGAAAATATCATCATAGGAAAGTTAGTGACTGGAACAATATTTCAGTCTTATCATTGCAGTTATTAATTAAATACTGGTATTTTTTCTCTTTCAAAATTGGAACTGCTTTTCACATAAATCTGCTGAAGAAGGTAATTGTGTCAGAATGCCACATTTTTTGTAAATAAATTTCCAGTGTATTCTCCAAACCTGTGTTTTAAAGAACTATGCTCTAAGCTTAGCAACTCTACAGCAGATGACATTGCAGTCATGCAACAAATGGTAAAAAAACCCGTTTTCTTTTCTAATTTCAGGGAGAAGATAGCATACTTCACAAGAGCAAAGATCAGTATACCAGCCCTTCCAGCTGATGATGTATAATTATGCATTTTCATCGAAGTGTTTTTCCACTTGTTCATCTCTTTTCAGATGAGCTTTGTAGGTCCAGTGATGTGCTTTCAAAGATCTTCTATTTTACATTCACTATTGATATGTTTATTTGTAAAATATAGTGAACTGAATTGTTGTAAGCTTAAAAAATGGCAAAAAAACCCAACAAACAGAAAACCAAAGTAGATTAATTTTGGTATACTGATGCTGATTTTGTACAGTTTGTGTGTATTGCATCTGTGTTTTTATTTTGTAAAGATGGAACAAAGGCAGTAATAAGCATGTATCCTGTTGAACTGCACTGTGTTGAGAAAAATTATGTTCAACAGACAATTGTTTATCTTTTCACTATTTTCATGTGAGCAGACTGTGAAGATGGCTGTTCTGCCAGGCAATACTTTTGTACAAGAGTGTAATTTTTATAGTTTAAAGTTAACCACAAGCGTAAGCTCCTTTCCAAAACATCCAGGCTGCCTCACAACAGCTGCTGATTTTAGATTCATCACCCACGTTGTAATTTTGTTTCTGAAAAGAAATTTCTTCTGGTTTTGTTTTTTAATACTTTGTAGGAAGACACAGAGTTCAGAGTTTAGTTTTGTGAATGTACAGTACTTTAACCTGCACTAAAAGGTTTCTTGCATCTGCGGGAGAGTGAGAAAGGCAAGGCAGACAAGTAACCCTAAAACTTACTTTGAGACTACCAAAAGGGGCAGCTGCTTTCTGAACAGGATGAATCAAATTCATAATACCAACATTGAAATCGAAATAGTTATACCCACTGTGCACTTAAAAATGAGAGTTTCTCTCTGTTAATCGTTTGTCCTAGGGGGCTGTCTGATTGCCAGCTAGGAATACATGAAGGAGTGTGCTAGGTTTACAGATCTGAAGATGCTTCATTAAAGGATTTGTACCAGAAGAAAAATCTCTCACATGCTATCTCAGATATCAGAAGTCCTGTTGGTAAGGTAAACCCTTCCTGAAAAAGAAAAGCTCCTGACTAGAAGTCTGCACAAATTTCGGTACAATAAATAATGATTCTTAAAATATACAATTGACCCTGTATGCAGTTGGGGGTGCACAGGTTTAATGAATAGATGTGAACAGCTTGTTTCAAATATATCTTACATGCTTCTTCCTAGCAGGCTGCTTCATCAGAAGGCAACCTCGATGCCCTCTGTTAGAAGTTCAGAACATTGGATGTAGGTGTTCAAGCAGTCCTGTCTTGGTAAAACAGTTAGGGTCATCTTCCACGGGTACTGTGTAAGTAGGTGGATATTGCAGAGAACAGAAATATTTCATTTTCTACTTAGTATGTTGCACTCCGATGTATTTCATTCACTGGCTGCAGTTTTCTTCCCCAAGCAACAAGCCACATTGCATGGACTTCATCTTTCAGAAATGCTATAATTACTTGCCGAGCAAATGGAAACAATATAACCACAATATGGTAGCAGCTGTCTTAGATTCAAAGTGACAATTCTGTGATGACAGGTCTGTGTAACACCCAAGGGTTTTCTTATGCACAAATACATCAGTTCACTGAAATATAAAGCCAAACATGCTATTTTGAGCAAGATGACTGATTGAACATCCTTTATGAATGCCCCATTTGTTTTTTGTGTCTTGGGTTTGAGATAACATTCATGTTTGAAAGGTCAATAAAAAAAAAATCTGGAATTATTTAATGTAGAGGTGAAATGAAGGTTGACAGTTTCAACTTCTCAATTTGATTATATAAGGTGTTTGTAGAATGATGTTTAGAGGTCTACGTTATGATTTTTCTTTTATTTATTTACAGTCTTATTTATGTTCTGTTTAATATAGTTCAGTTCTGGCCATAAAAATATTTGTCATTAAGGATTCTATTCTGAAAAATACTTAGAAGTGTCTAAATTTTAGTCCAGTTAGCTGGTTTTCCTCAAATGTTGAATAATTTTCCAAAAATAGTATTATTGTCGGATTTGTAAGCATAAGGTGAAGTCAAAACTTAAGTATTGCTGGCTTCAGCTTATAAAACTCCTTTAAAAATGAGAGACTTAGACATATTCATGCTCTTCATTTTCCAGATTGGTAAAGTTGAACATATTTATAGGCAGCTTTTAACAATTCTGGGTTTGGAGATTGGGGTTTTTTTACTAATTCAATGTGTCACACTTGAAACACTCAATAGAATAAGCTAAAATAATACATACAAATAAACTCCCATCAGTTTATAAGTGATAAATATTACTCCTGAAGTGAAATTTACCCTGCACAGCAGGGTATAACGAATGTAATTAGTTCTATTACCAGGTACCAATGTCACTGCAGTTGCATACATCACAATGTAAATATTACTGGTACAAGAATATTTAGCCAAATGAGCAAAGTTTAGCAGAAATTGTAATAGAACACAAATCAAATAATTTTAAGATTATTTTTCTTTTTACTACTGCTATGTTTATACTGTATTAAATATCAAATGCTCAGGACTGAACTAAATATTTAATCAGGTTATATTCTGAATGTGTTTCTGTTCTAATTTTGTCTGTAAGAGTATGCAAGTACATTACATAGATTAACTTGTCTCTGCACTTTTCATGTGTTTCAGTGATTGGAAAATACATTTTTTTTAACAAAGCTCTTTTCCAGACCAGTGTTTTATTTAATTCTTTTATTGTTCTTCTCTCTCTTTTTATTGTCTTTGCAGAAACAGATGGCTGCTACAGCTTTGTCAATGTAAAATCATGGCAATTTATAGAAAGTTCACATCAATCACTGACAGCTCTAGGGATAAGTTATATGGAAGCTAATTCATATACTTGAAGTTAGTTCTTTACATTCATGAAGGAAAAGCTGCACCAGCAATGAACATGGTTGAGTCTCCTTCAGACAGCATCTCATTATTGCCCAGAAATACTGAGCTTACTTAGAGAGAGAGATTGGGCAGGGATAGAGGTGGTCATATTCTCTCTCTCTCTCACGTTGGAGAATCTTGCGTTATGTGACATCATGTCTGAGACTATTTAGTTTACTGTAAATGATACAGGCCCAGCAAACTTCATTCGGGGTTGTACTGCATTAGGTTTCTGTAATGCATGTTGAACTGGTGCTACAAATTCTTTCACACTTCAACTAATATTATTTTGTAAAAAATGCGTTGTTTAAAGCAGCCCCAGTAGGAGTTCTGACATTTAAAATATGGTCAAGTCTCCTTGCGGGCCTAGAGATAAAAATTTTTATACTCACTCCCCCAGGTCATACAACAAAAACAAAATGTGCCATTGATCAGACTTGGGAGAAATACAGTGGTGGCTTAGATTGCCATAGCTCATCAATTCATGTAATTAAAAGTGGACGTAAGTAGTGATTAAAGGAACTACTCAGTAAGAAAGAATCCCACCCCTGATCTTGTAAACAGTAACCTGTCTGTTCAGCAGGTCTTTCTCAGTGTGACACAAGCAAGAAGTCAGAAAACCTGGTATCTGCCCTTTTTAAAGTCTTCCGTTTCCAATTTCCAGATGCTGATGGGCATCTTGTATATCTGCCATTGCTGCTGCTCTCGTAAGTGACAGTCAGATGATAAGCAGATCGTGGAGAGGAGTAGAGATCCCTCTAAAATTAGAAAAAATCCAGCAACCCACTCACTGACCAGTGCATCCCCTATTTCCCATCTGGGCAGAATCTCTGCGATGTTGTCATTCCAAATCTCCTGGATTATACTGTAAGCAAGGGACAGGTTCTCCAAGTAGTAACAGCTTTTTTTATCTTCTGCTGTGTATTCTCCATCTTTAGGCAGTCCAAACCAGGACCAGAGATCACAAGGCTCAGAAGTCCTAGTCCATGTGATGTAGCTACTAAAATAAGGGAAATCTTGAATTCTAGGAAAGAATAAAAATCTTTAGACTGTGTTCCTACATCATTTGCCAGAGTCCCATGCTCCAAAGCTCTGGTGCATTTATGTCTAAGTTGAGATTTTTCCAGCCTGGTGAGTGGTTACAGGTAGCAGTTAAAATCCATCCTAGCACAGACAACAGAAATCCAGCTAACAGTAGCTTGTGTCTGTTTGCCAAGTTCATTTTTTGCAGTCACAGAAGCACCAAACCATTGGCTTTTGCAGGCACTGTTCGGCTCAGTTCTTTGTCGTGCTCTGTCATACACAAGCACAAGTTAAAACAATGCTCTATGAAGCATGAAATACTTCTCCCCTCCCTCCTGCTTTGTGTTGCCTGGTTCCATGTGCAGTGTTTGGGAGACTGGGAGGTGGTGTGGTAAACCGGTAGCAGAAGGGTGTGGCCACAGCTGGGCTCACTTTTCATTAGTTTTTGGTTTGTTTTTTTAAGAAAAGCATATATTTGGTTTTCCATCGATCAGCTAAAGCATTACAGCAGTTTTGCTAATTTTGGCATCTCCCAGTTTGTTTTTAAGTTTTAATACCACACTGATGCACTTCCACTTAGAGCAAATGACACTCTCTGCTTTGTGGCCAGTTAAATGTCATATGTTTAAAGTCAAATATACAGCAACATGTCCCAAACATGAGTGAATGGAACTTAAGGGACCTTGGATAGGATGAATAGTGACTCAAGACCTGTGTCAGAGGAAGATAGCTACACTGGCTTTTAAAGCAGCATTTCTCAGCTTATTTTTGGTGCATAAAGTATGCAGGTGCCAGAAACACTTAGAATAACTTCTATGGGCAGTTTAATGTGGCAGACTGGGAAAACACAGCTTGCTGGGTCCGAGCACCCACACCATCACACCCCCTGCACAAAAAGACAGTTGCAAAGCTTGCTACAATTTCAGAAACCTACTATTTCCAAAACCACAGAAAAACCATTTGATGCAATGCAGGTATTTAGACTGTTTAGGATAGGAAATCTCCTCTTAAGTTCCTACGTCACTGCATCAGTCAAGTGGAAAACTGCAACAGGGAGTCAAACTGGGGCTTATTTCATTGGTTACATAAAAAAGGAAGCACATTTTGGTTAAAATCCAAGCTGTAAGAGAACATGCATATTCATTTTCAGGCTTTTACAGAGCAGTTAAGAAAGCAAAAGCACCTTTTCTGTGCAGTCTCTGAAAACTTCAGCATTTTGCTGCAAAAGAGTTTTAAGCATTTCCACAGGTGAGAAAACACACCGCTTTCCAATACTAGTTTATGGAGAAAACAGACATAAATTTAGGAAATTAGCTAGGTAACAAAGAGTCCTTTGAATTACTACCGGAACAAGCTTCTGGCTTGCACTAGGGTTTGGAAAAGATAGGGCAGTATTTCTGTACTGCTTAAAACCCTCCATTTTAAGGCCTAGTTTCAGTTTCCAAGCGTTGACACTGATCCTGCTGTTCTGCTACTGCATAATGGACTGAAGATGGATGGACTTCAGTAGAACAGATTGTGCAATTCAGTAGGGATCCTCCTAATATAAGACAAAATCCAGCAAGCCAGCCAACAAACAATGCTTCCCCAAAATCCCACCTGGGAACAATATCTGGTATATTCTCATCCCAAAATTCCTGGACTGTGGAATGGGCAACCCAGGAAACCGGGACAATAGCTGTAATCCCCGATATCCAGAAGAGCATTCCTCCAAACAGCAACAACCGTTTCTTTTGTCCCTGTTGTCTTTCACCAATTTTCAAACAGTCCAACCCAAATCCCGAGAGCAAGAGGCCCAAAAGCCCTGATCCATTGGAAAAAAACATCAAAATCCTAGAAATCCTGAGCTCTGGAGGCAAAGCTAGGAAAGAGTCGAAGTCCTTGCATTGCATTCCGCCTTCTTCCTGGACGACACAAGCTTGCCAGAGTCCCATAGTCCAGATTTCCAGTTCATTTAGTTCCAAGTTAAGATTTTTCCACTGGGGTAAATAGGTGGTGAGACAGGACAGGACCCATCCCAACAGAGAGACCAATATGCCACTTAATTGCATCACTGGTTGATAGACTAAGGCCATTATAAGAGCAGAGTTCTGAAAGCTTGAGGAGAAAGGTCTCCCCAGCAGTTCTGTACCAACTGCTACCTTGAATGATGGTGGAAGCTGTGATGATTTTAGGTCTCTGCTGCCCCAAATATAAGCCCTTGCTATTAACCCTTTGCAAGCTCTGAAACACTTTTTTGTTCTTCATGAATATAAAGTTTCACATAAAGGACGAAGGACTTCACTAAACCATGAGTTAGGCTTTCCGATAAGGATTTGATCTGTTACCTTCCAATTTGCTTGGTAAAATTATATCCCAATGCCTGATGATTACAAGCCTGAGGATGAACAAAGAGGGCTCTATGACCCCTCACCCTAAAACACAACAGAAATCTTTGTGCTTCAATACGGATTAATTAGATTTTAAGTGGTGATAAAAAGGCAGCTCTGTGTGCAACAGGACTTCATTGTAATAGCTAAATTTGAGATTTCAGGGATGTAAATCAAGGCCTTGTAAAGAAAGGTAGACTGTTTGCCTATAATCTTTATTCTTAGACTTCCTCAACATACATAATGGCTTATCTTCCACTGCCCTGTTTTATGTCCCCAGCACTGTAAAAGACGCTTTGTAAAAGATCCTTATGTTTCACATTTTCTACATTCATTTCTTTTAAAATGGGCTTTGTTTTGACTGACTCTTAAGGGGAAAAGGAGACGGGTATGGTGAAAGTACCATAGAAAATGAAATCCTAGACATCCCCTCCACCATAATGAACCCAGGCAGATCATCAGCCAGCGTAAACTTTACCTGCCCTGGGACTTCAGCAACACCACGGTAGCATCTTACACCAGCTCAGTGTCCCCTTTCCTAAAGCCCATGTCCCAGATGGCACACAGTGTATTCACTTAGTATCTAACGACATTTGGCACTCAATGCTCCCAGGGCCAGGAATGCCTAGTACACCTTTCTGATCAAAGCAAGATACCATTATGCCATTACCCCATTAGGAAACCCTGCTTTTTCCTGCTCTCATGTCAGCTAACCTTGTGCTTGTCCACAGGGGCAGAAGGAGAACATCTGTTTGCTGTTTGCCTTCCCACATGTAACAGCACAGCCTGTCTGGGAAGGAGCTGAGCAGCCTGAACACATCCACATGAGTATGACCCAGAGATGTTTTCCAGTCATTTCCTAGATATGATAATGTATTTATCTGTATATTTTAATTCTCAGTTGTTCAAAATGGATTATGTGATGGGAAAACATAACACTGCTTTTGAAGGTTTCCAAAATCCTGAAGGATATCATTAAGAACTGTCACCGTGAGATGATCTCTTCTTCCTCATTTTTATACAGAGTCCTTATTTCAAACCCTTGGTTTTTTCCTGTCACAAGCTGTGAAGAACCAATACAAAAACCCCAAAAAGATGATCTATCTTCCTTTTTCTTGTGTACCAACCCATTAGTTCGACAGCTTATTCTTGATCAAAACGTTACCATACACAAGACCAGAAATCACCAAGGATATAACTGACAACACTGGGAACAAACTGTCGCAAGCAACCCTGTAACTTTGGCCATCCACGAGGCAAAAGAAAAATAAGACAGATCAATCCCGCATTCATGCATTCATTCATTCCCCAGACTGTATTTTCATATTTGGCAGTGTTGTTTCTCTCCCCTTTCTCTGTTCAGAGCAGGAATGCTAATTCTGCAATCCTCGTGACTTTGAATGATAATCTCCATAATGCCATTTGAATAATTTTTAAGATAAACAACCATGATTTAGGAGTGGTTCTGCCCCTTCAGGGACTACTTGCTTATCTGACTTTAAAATCACTGTTACTGAAAGACTATTATGGAAGCCTGTTGCGCTTCTCTTGACTGTGAACATTTAATATTTTTTTCTCTGCTCTTAATTCCAACAGTCAGTATGGTCTGAGAGTCCAGCATCAGGCCTGTGAAGTCCATCCATTCTGCAAATGTAGACTACAACTGGTACAGTATACCAGCCTTTAAATTTTAACTATCAGAAGCACTTGGACTGCCACATTACTAAGATCTGCCAATTAAAATTCTGCAACTTACTATTAACGATGCACTAACTTAAAGCAAGAAAAGGTTCCTTACACTATTCTGGGTAAGATTATATGCAATCCTTATTCTTCTGGACAAGAGGGGAAGGTAACACTTGCCTTGTCACTAGGATAGTAACAAGGTCTGAAATGCCTTTACTTGGAGCTTACTGATCTTATGAAAAATCACAGCTGAACTATGTATATTCTCAGGTCAGTCACTGCCTGAAGTCCTATCTTCCTTGTCTTTCTTACACCCTTTTCCTCCCCACTGTTACTTCTTTTCTCTCGCATCTAAAAATGTCTCATTCTCAGAATAATTGTAGTTGGTAGACTTGTGCCTACACAGAAGGTGACATGTCAGAGTTACTGAAAAGCCTAAAGGGCTAGAATTGGGCTCCCATCTGTTTCTGTCCTACTGCTCAGGGCAATCTGAAACATAAGCCCAGGGTTTACTGTTATACTGCCGTAACAAAAAACATCTGCCAGCATCTGCACAGCCTGAAACAACAGATCATCTTAGGGTGTTTCAGTGAAGATGGCCACTGAAAGATGGCTCCCAGGCCAGAGGGGCAGGGAAGGTGCCTGCCAGAGACCTCTGCAGACAGTGGCAGGGGGCCCACACACAAGAGAGCCGCTCCAGCACAACTCTGCCACTTTGCCGCTGCTCCCCTTGTCAGCCTCTGCAGCAAGGACGGTGCTTGTGCAACACAGGCCTGTCAAGAACAAAAGAAAGAGCAGGTACAGCTATCACTGACCAGTGTGCTTTCAGGTAAGGAAGGTGAGGATGGATTTAGAGGGAGTTTTGACTGGGTTTAGAGCATTTTTTTCCCTATTCCTTTTTCCCTATAGACTTTAAAGCCTGAGGTATGTAACATACAGGGATACCAGCCAAGAGAGGCCTGTGCAGGTAAAATAATGCCTGTGAAGAATATAGCATAGGTCATGATCAAGTTCATACAGGTTCAGTAATACTTTTCAAACACTGGTGATTACATCATTCATTCAAACTAGCTCCAACCATCATTTTTCAAATTGATTTTGACTAGACTAAAGCAGACTCAGGGTGGTCAGTGTGCATATCATTTTACGCAGTTAAGTGCATCAAATTTTCACTCCCCATAAAACCATTTGAGGCTGAACACAAGGATTCTGAATCTCACTGCAAGTGGTACATATTGTCTTTAAAAGGTACACTAACTCTTCTGGGAACCTCCATGGGCAGAGATAGATACACTAATACTTTACCCCCTGCAAAGAGTAGTAGAGAATTGTTGTCTACACAGCTCTGCAGCCCACACAATTATCCAATGTTTAACGGTCAGTGCAAGTGCAAAGAAATACCAGGTTCAGCACTTTGGGACCTGATCAGGCAATTTAATCCCACAAAAGCAGAATTACGAGACTGGCTCTTTCCTACACTTTCAGTTCCCTTGTAAAACATGTTCATGTTGTGGGCTTGTTTACTCTCCTCCAGTGGTCCAAAAAGTGTGTTCATCTGTGAAGTACAATTGTCTCCAATAGCATTGCTCAGACACTGCTGTAGTTTTTGTTAATTTGAACATAGTCCTGGAGTTCCCTAAAATATTTTTTTGTTGCTCATTTAAATATCAAGTATTTTCATGAATCATTCACAGGTCTCTCAATTTTAGATTCCCATCTTAAAGACACATATGCAAAAGATGGAAATAAGAGCTAGTGTATAGATTTTCTATGGCTGAATCTTAGTTACAGCCAGTAGAGCAGCTGCTATCAGAAGCTGGCAAGGTAATGTCTTCAGCATCTTACTACGAGTGACTTAATTCATTCACCTTGGCAGTCTTTTGCTTTCCACCTTATTGCTTGAACTGAAAGTTATGAGTTAGCATTTTCTTACCCAACTAAGAACCCATTTCTTTGTGATGCTGGAGCATCTTTTGGGTTTGCATAGCCAATGTGCTCTTCAGTGAAACCACAGAAACACCATGCAAAGATAGCATACTGCTATCCATATTGACTTACTCTAGTCTGCATCTAAGTGAGATTTGAGATTATGTGTACTGGTAGAGCTTAAGGTTTCAGGGTGCTTCAGAGAGCATCACAGTACAGAAGTCAACTTCTCCCTAAGTATGTATCTGTGTGTCTCCAACTCCTGAGAGTCATAAACTTTGCAAGAGAGTGACAGCAGGTACCTTTTGACCTCCTAATGAAGTGGACTAATCTAAATTTTATTTATTTATTCATAAAGATATTATGGTGGTTCTTCTGCTTGAGTTCCTCTTTGTTTCTCTCACTGAAATTACAGTACCAAGTGAGACACAGCCTCACACAGAGCTGGAAGGGTAAACGAAGTGTTCATGTAAAAAGCTCAGTGAATCAAAGCAACACAATGTCCACTAGTACTCCCCACTCCAATGTATGAATGGCACTTGTTATACTTCTGCTTGAACCCTAACAGCAACCTTTAATTATGGGCACTTAGAAGCCATTGTGGAAGCAAGTAAGAAGCAATATGCAGAGGGGTATGCCAGTTATGAAGATAATGACAATTTCCATCTAGAAAAGGGACAAGAGAGTAACTTCAAACACACACAATTAGCTCACGGTGTCATTACACTTTCACAAAAAACCTAACTCAATATTTAGAGGTGATGATTTATAAGACCACATTATATTTTTCTGTATTACACCTGAAGACACTGCCCCTCAATGAACGCTAGGACAGTGCTAGAGCGAAGTCACAAAACCAAACAACTGAATATTTTGTGGAGAAGTTAGAGCAGAATGGGACAGCAGAGACAAAAAAAATTATCACAAAGGCCACAATGCCTCTTCTGATCCATGCCCCCGCCCAGTGCAGGCAGCGAGGACGCCCCAGCAGTGCAGCCCCTGCAGACAGTTCCACACTGCTGGTATGCCAGGGCCAGCACAGAGACAGCAGGGCAGAGCTGGGCTGAGCACAGCAGGAGAAGGTGAGGACTCAGTGCCTTCAGCAAAGCTAGGAAGGGGCTTCAGAACCCTCTCAGGTGGGAAAAGGGCACAGCCATCACTATCCTGATTTCAAAAGGGCATGTTCCCTGCTTTTCTGTATTGCAGGGACTGCCCAAACCTGCATACCTTCCCTCTTCAAACACTGGATGTAATTAATCAAGCAACTTTAGCAAGAGCCTGTTACATATGCAAAAGAAATGTACTTCTGTGACTGAAAGACCTTGCTAACAGTTTCACTTCTGTAAGATCAATCAAAAGCTTGAAATAGGATGTCATGCAGAACTAACGGTAGTTGCACAAAATCTAGAAGGGAAAGGCACTGAAAGAGTCAAGCACAGCAACATGAAACTGCTGATTTCTGCTTTAGGGACTTATTCAAAAGATTGAAATGAGAGAGGGTAGATTTGCCATCATTATACTGGAAGAATAAAGAATGCTTTAAGGCTCAGTACTTCAACCTTTGCAAAACTTTTCCATCACCATCCCAATCCAGACTTCAAAGCGAGGGTTGACTGGGTTAGAAAATTAGCCTTATTCTTCAGGGAACTATTTTTGATATACTGTCAATACAGGAGATTACTGTAAGTATGAAAACTCATGTCACTTGAGCAGTGATTGGAATGTGATTTCCTTGAGTGATGGAAGTCTAAGAAACTAATTTCTGAGCTGTGAAATGTATGGGCTTCTTTATCACTATGCATCCCTTATTGGAAGATTCTGGTTTAACAGAGTGTTACAGATATGTATTTCTATAATGCTTTTCATTTCACATCTGCAGACAATTATTTTAATAAGCTTTCTCTCATTCCTTAAGATACGTTTCTTATTATCAGTAAACTTACAAGAAATTATTTGTAGTTCCCAGTTGAACCTACATAGGAATTGTTATTGCATGACAGTTGGGATTACAAAGATGATTCAGACTTGGTAACCATAAATTAGAAGACTGTGCACACCTTTTAACACCAATCTAGCAAGAATGTAAAATAAGCCGTAAGTGAAGGAAGTGTGGGGCACCTATGGCATTTTGCTCATCTGCCACACTGAGATTTGGGGGGAAGGGAGGAAAGCAGCTGAACAAATTTATAGTTGTTTGAAATACGATTGTTCCTTAGATTCTAGTGGATTAAATTGGTTTTGCTCTTTACCTTTTAAGGTTCAGAGAGCTAGGAGATGCAGAAAGGGAAGATCTTTCCTAGAAAGTAATTGTTCTCTCTCGCATTGCAATATCTTTTTGGTTAAAAAAAAGCCCCAAAAAACAAACACCAAAAAAATCAACCAACAGAAAAAACAAAACAGCTTTTCTTCCCTTTCTTCCCTCACAGGATTTCATCAGAATTTAAGTATACCCCCACTAATGAAATCTAAGCAAACCTATAGTTTAAAGAGCCCCAAACATCCTGTCATTAACTAATGTAATTAATTAAAGGACTAACATTTTCAGTATTGGTTAAAGCTTAAATATACACTTTACTGTTGTCCTCTGCCACATTCATCCTCACCCCTTCTCTCTTCTCCCTTTCACCTTCCATTTTTTACATCAAAAAAAGCTGAAAGGCTGCTACTTCATCAGGTTCCTTCAGCAGGGCAGCGAGGATGGAGTCAAGCAGAGGGGCCCATGGCTACTCTGGTGGAAAGAATGGGTATGGGAGGGAAGGCAGGACAGCAGTTTCCTCCCTTCACTTCACCAATTGCGGCCACCCAGCAGCACCCTCAGATGTCAAACACTGCCCACAGAGGTGAAAGGGGTGATGCACAGAATCCAGCACATGTAATGCCCCACGTACTGCAAAACACGGTAAAGCTGAGACAAGCAAGACTGCAGGAGTTCCAATGAATGTTGCACTGGTAGATTGAGACAATGTCTGCCCACGTTTCATATCAACCCAGAGAGAGAAATCCTGGAGACTTCTAACATCATGCCTCTGCAATGGTTATGTGATAGTTGTTTCTATTTTTACTAATTGATCACTATCATGGAAAGGTACTAAGTATCTAAGAAAGCTGCAAAGTATCGCACACTTTCCAAACATGTTTGCATAGAGGTGAAGGCTACTTCCATCCAGAGATTCAAACATTTAAACAGAGATGCTTCACCCTAAATGAAAGACAGTGAAGAAGCTTAGGTTCTGACTGCAGGAAAACAATTGTGAAAATGATTAAAATTGTTATTCCCCAATATGAAGATAACCTGCGCTCACTTTAGCAGGCATTGCTTTTGATCCTTTGGCCTACCACAAGAGTCTACTTTTAATTTACATGGTACCCAGGAAGAGATACTGAGAAAGTGATTATTTTGGAATATAGTCAAGTCTTCGTATTATTTTGTACAAAATTCCATATAGAAAAAAGGAAGCAGCTGCATGAGTTAAAGGACTGTACAAAGAAAGACATGTTACTGAGCTTGGTATTCATTTGCAAAGCTACATTCACTCATACAAGAAAAGCAGTGCTACGACAGGACAAGCCAAAACTTTATCTAGCCCAGCAGGAAAAGAATATAAAAACATGGTAAGGATGGATTGCTGTTGTCTCCATCCTACAGTGTAAAAATCTCTAAGTCTGGAATTTAAATCTCACTTTGGGACAAAAGTTTTGTTAAAATCTTCCCTGAAGTTGAAAATATTGTGAACGCCGTCTTGTTGGTATATTGGCATTTTGGTGTCTGCATTTTAGAGTCTGCATTTTGGCAACAAGAACTCTAGCCCTAGAAATAAAATGGAAATAAGTGAATTATCTCAACAGTGGTCTGCTTGAAATCTAGTATCTTCTATTGTAAGATATGATCCAAAAATCACTTGGTTTTTTTTCTTAATGGGAAGGATACACTCCTGAGTGGATGTACAAATGAGTTTCCTGTAATATTCTGCCAGATGCACAGATGGCATGAGATGAGGAAAGTGCTCCTTGCATCAAGTGTGTGATGATTTTCATAAAGTATAGGTTCAGTGGTTAGGAGCAATACATCTGTACACATTTAAAACTCCTTTATACTACAGCATATTATCATGCTTCTCTTTATCTAATTATCACTTCTCCACAGGACAATGATCACAGAATTTTCTGCTGTTGTGGTAAATGGAAAAATGGGGCATTACATCCCTCCAAGAGTGCGAGTGAATTTCACTATCTGACCCTTATGTCCAGTTACACAGACTGTAACCCACAGGAACACCGCTGACAGCTGGGTGCCAAAATGTTTTTAACCAGAGGAGTCTCCCCACAAAGGTGAATTAAATCACATCTAGCTTCCATATAAATTCAAAGAATCAGTAAAAGTCACTTTCGTCCATCTCTGTCTTACAAGACAAAATGAAGCAAATGACAACCAATAGACAGTTACTTAGCTTTCCTTTAAAAAGAAATATCTGCTGACAGAATAAACACAGGATTCCTAAGAAACCTGTTCTAATGAAGCACTGGATTATGGATCGTATTTCCTAAGGCCATGTTCACATTCTCACATTTGGTCTTCCTTTCTTAAGCAACAGTACCTAGTGGTGAATACACTAGGATATCCTGAGTTGGAAAGGATCCACAAGGATTATCGAGTCCAGGTCCTGGCCCTGCACAGGACAACACCAAGAATCACACCATGTGTCAGAGAGATGGGCACTGTCTGCTGTCTTAGAAACAACTTTCCTCTTGTTGCAAACCCTTAAAGGAGGTAGCATTTTTTGGTAGTAATCATTAAATCACACTCAGTTTATGATTTGCTGTAATTTTTAATTCTGATGTAATATTCATATTTCTTGCAGCACACATGCATCCTCTGATGATGTTGATAACACAGGGCCCTTTCCCAGCTCCTAGCATATGTATGGAAGATGGGGACTGACAATCATTCCCCTTCCTCTACTCCCTGCTAGTATCCCTCCATGTACTAATGACAGAAAAGCCTTCGTCTCTCACCTCTGCAGGTGGTCCTGCTTTTAGAAATGTTTGATCACTGAGCTCCCTGCTGAACTCTTATTTCATGTCCACAAATGCCAGCCTTTTTGAGATTTCTGAATCAGAATCAAACTATGTCCAAATTGTGAAAAAGCTGGAAATGAGGTGGCTTGAGGAAAGGGATGGGAAAAGATACGGCCTGGGAACATCTGATTAAAGATTTGGAGCTGAGTTCCTAAATAGTGTGCCCACATGAGGCTCAGTGCATACGAGAAGAAAAGATGAGTCAGTATGTAGCTGTGGCAGTTTTTCCGACTTAATAACAGAGCAGTCACATCTCTTTGATTATTTTCTAGTGCACAGAAAACATTAATGTGCTAAATGAGCTCACAGCTACCACACAGAACATTTACCTTTCTTGTGGTCACACTGTGTTCCACAAAATACAGCAAATAAACTTCTCAGGCTTGTACAGGAAAACACTGTTTTACCTCCAGCCAATCTGGGGCAGCCCAAGCTACAAAGCCAGCAATCCTCATTGGGCTGAGGAGAGCAGCTGCGATGAAACTAGTCAGAGAAGAGAACAGCTTTTATCAGAATACAGAAATAGTGCTGCACCACAGCCCTGAACTCCCAATGCAACAGGCAACAGGATCTTCTGACACACTGTTGACTACAGAGCTACATTATTTGTGCAAGACCAGAAGTGTGCCAGGGAAAAGTTTTCATGTTCCCATGGCAAAAAGATAACAAAAACACTGTCTCCTTTGGTTTTTTTTATGATTTACCATTCTATCAGAGAACAGCAGACTGAAAATACACTGATAGAGCCTGGTAAGTAACCTAAACAACCAGTAACAGAAAGATCTTTGAGTGTGATTGAAGATACTCAAGTTTCAGTAGATGGATCTACAGTGTCAGGTACTGCAGCACAGCCTGGGACTGCCACAATCCCCATTGCCAGTTGGAACAGGAATTAAAGGCAGAAATGAATGACTTTTGCAAATGAAACAGAAGCGACAAACGCGTAATTTGGGAGTTGCCAACAGCTCAGGGAAGAAGCAATAACTGATAGAAAGCTAAGAGCTGCTGAGAGCAGCCTACTAACATTTCATCAGTAAAGGAAGATTTACAGTCAGCTGGGCAAACTGGGACAAGAAGCTGTCTTTGGGAAAGTGCCTCACAGAAATGCTGCAAACTAAAGCATAAAAAAGATCTCTGAAATGCTATGTATATGAAGCATTAGACAATTAATATAGAAAACTTGAGACTCTGCAATGCCACGAGCATCTGATACAGATAAAAACCTAATTTATAGAGACATATCTAGGGCCCTGGAGGCAAAAAATAAAATAATTTAGATCGTAAAGCAAAGAAACACTGGTGTTAGAATTTGGTATGAGAAACAGTTAAGGAAGGAGGTTGTCACAGGATTCATAATGCAGTTTGTATATACATACATCTTGAACTATCTTTGACTACCTTGGTTTACTTTGGTTTTAAATGGGGGCCAAGTACATGGGTTGGAGAATCAGTTATCTACAAGAGCTCAAAGAGTTTCAACTGAAAACCTACCAACAGCCCCACACAGTAAGAAAAATCTTCTGTTACCCAGACACACATAGGTGGGGCCAAATCCAAGAAGGTGCATTAGGAGCACACATTACAGCCATACACCAAAGCACTGCTTGGCCACTATCCTATTTCTGTCAGAGACTGGCAGAACAACGGGGCAAGGAGATAACGCTATATCACACCCTCAATACCTTTTCCAGCTTCCACATAAATGCAGGTCAGGGGCTTCCTAAGTCTAGAGGTTGTGTCTTTGCATTCACTGGTTTGCTCATCAATTGTCCAAGCACTTACTGAAATTACGTTTAACTAAAAAACCACATATCTCAGGCCAACACTACAAAAAACTCTTGTCTGTAGAAGTGTTAGATAAGGGCGAAAAGTTGGTCCCTTCCCCCTCTTTTAAATCAGCACCTAAGTACATTTTTCTGCTTATTTCCCTTTGAGGGACTAAAATACATCAGACAACAAGACACAACAGGAAGGTTTTCTAGTTCGGATATCCTAGCAAGACTATTCTAGCTTTTACAAAAATAGCCAGATGACAGAAGTATGTATTTAAATAATGCCCACAGAAATTAAACATTTAAATATAAACATGCATATTCCTTCTGGTATTTCATTTATTAAAAAAAAGGTGCCAAGCTGTTCCAAATTTCCTTATTTTTTGTGAATCAAGGCGTCTGCTTTACTTTCAGAAGCTGAATGATGTTCCCACTAGCCTCATCTATCCTTGAAGCATATAACTTACACTACAAACTATTTCTTGTGGTTCTGAACAGTGCTTTGTGCCTTCTCTCTGTTATGTGCAAAGTAAACACTAATCCCCCTCCAGGCAAAAAGACAGACTTACTGCTTCTATGGAAGTGACAAGAAGCTCAAAGGTAGCATAAAGTTCTTGTTAAAGTTATATATTGAAATAATATATATAAATATATAGAGACAAATATATAAATAAGTAAATAAATAAAAGCAGTATGAACAAGTAGAGCTTACACAAGTGGCAGTGAGAAGACCTGAGCTTAAGTTTTGACCTCCACACAAACTGGACTGCTGAGAAGTAATCACAATTCACAGTCTGGATTCAGTGGCTCTCTAGACCAAGGAACGCAGTATGTAATACAGAGAACACGGAAGATGACCAATGACTGGAAGACAGACTCCAGTCTTTTCCTTAACTCTGATAATGGACATACTTGTAAGAAGCAATTTAACTACATTTTCTGCTAGTACTTTGTTTTTCTTCACCTATAAAACTATTGCACATTTAAGGTGGCCAGAGAGAACAAAACAGCTACTGTGGAGAATACTTGTACAAGAAGCAAACTAATTCTGCATATTTATAAGGCAAATAATTTCACTTTCAAAAGAAAAAAGGCTATAATGGATGAACATTTTAGTGCACAGTACATTTAGCAATAAGTCTACCAGTGTCACTATTCTGATGAGGAAAGTGGTCCTAAGGGTAGATACACCTAATGACTATAGGAGAATCGATAGTAGAATAGAATTCTTTGATGTTTTATTTAAAAGTTTTGCTCAATAATTCAATAAAGAGATCCATTATAAAGCAGGAAAGAGTAAGAACACACCACAAGTACAATCCAGTAATGAATAAAAATCAAACCTACACAAGCATAGCAAGTATCTGTAATTTAGGCAGCATATAATTCACTACTTAACCCTACCAAATTAAGTTATCTGGGGTATAAACCAGGATGGATCTAAACAATGACCCTACTGTAACTGTGAGAGTGAATAGATGAAAAGTACACAGCAGCTTCAATATTTTCATTAACAGACATACAATGGTCTAGCTTTTTGATCACCTATTGATGCCAGATTTTTTTTCAGGATTCCAGGTGAGGCAAATACAAAAAGGAAAAGGTAAAAGGGGTATGCATTTGTTGCAGTGCATGTGGCAGCGGCCATTGCAGCCGAGCATCTGGAGAACTAGTGGACAGGCCTCCAGAACACAGAGGTCTAATTCTCACCCCTCAGTTATGGCAGGTTCATACAATCCCACTGGTTTTTAGCTCACATGTTTAATTCCCCACCCAGTATTATGTATAAGTTCATGTTTATGCATTTCACCTAATTGCCTATGTATTAGTTCTGGAAAGCTCGCTTTTCTTCAGTGCCCCACTGGTTGGTTCATGTAATTCCCTCCCCTAAGTTACCCCCACTGGTTGCTCCCCTGTTGTCTCCTCCTCCCTAGTCAAACCCCACTGGTTGTTTCCCTTTGTTCCACCCCTCTCCGCTCCCCGTATAAAACCCTGTGTATTCCCTGATCCCTTGCCTTTCTCACTGGATCCTTCAGCCTGGTCTTATCCCTGGACCCTCTTCCTGCAATAAACCAGCTGGAACCTATACAAAGGTCTCTCTCTCATCCTTTGCCTCCGCCGATGCTTTTCCACCCCTTTGTTTGAGGCTCGCTCCTCGGGAAGGAGCCAGCATTCTGTCTGCTTGCTGCAGCTGAAGCCGAGGACATCTGCAGCTGGACGCTGTGCGGCCTCGGGCAGCCCCCGACAGCGTCATGTGTTTTGTTCCTTATGTCTTTCCCTCTCATCTCTGAGCAAGCACTGTCAGGTCAGACAGCTACTCCAGTGCCTATTAATGAATCAAAACTATGCTGTGCACAAATTCCAAGAACAGGATTCAACAGGATTCATCCCAAAAACAGGATATACCTCTACTTTGTAGAAAAATACTTTGCTTTATTGCTTTTAAGTCTCAAAAAGAACGTGTGGCACAATAGGATTGGATTTCTAGAATCTCTGGTGGACACACCTTCATGGACAACTGATTTTCCCCTCAAGCTGCCTATATTTAGTCTCACATACAGAAGATCAAAAATACTAATTTCTTACATTACAACTTACCTAGCCATTCCACACTTTCTAGCAGGAACTACAAAATTATTTTGCCTAACCTCATAAGAAATCTGCTAGCATCAAGGAAACCAAACCAAATTAGGAAATTCATTTCCACAGTCTCCCATCAAAACACTGCAAATATGGGTATTTCCAACAACTCAGCATGTTGCTACATTGCCATTTGCCCATAAATTCCAATAAGACATAGCTCTGGGATCCCATTAGCATCCTAGAGAGTAAATAACAACTGAGCTATAAATCTCAAGCCCCATAATCACAGTCATTGTTACCTGTCCCCCATCTTTGAATCCTAAAGATTTTTTTTAAATTGCATTAGCTATTTTTATTTTATTTTTGTGCCAAAATAAGCAATTCTGAATGAAATGACACCTTTTGGAGTCAACTTCAGCTGTAACCCTGTCATCAAACATCACTCTCTGTAAACAAGACAACCAGGTACGAAAGAAAAAAATGAAAATAATAAAAAAAAATCACGACTTCAGGATCTCCTATTACAGCAGCAACATCTCAACTAGATATAGAAGGCTAAGCACTCTGTGCTTCCTTCCTTCCCACGAAGCAATATTGCCAATAATTATTCTATTCCAGATAGTCCTGATTATCCCTTTAGAATACATCATAATTGGTCCCAGATGCTCCTCTGTAGGTATTGATTAACAGTAATAATAGCCATCTTTCTTTCTGACTTGGGTACCACTGAAGCACCCAAGGTCAATATCAACACAAACCAGAACTGAGAAGGACATGATAGTGGTATCATTTGCAAGGAAACAAGATTTTGCTTTAATCAATCTCCTACTACTTTATATTCCTAATCTGAAGGCAAATGCCACTCGGTTGATATGTCCTCAGGTACAGAATAGCTGCCTCCATTTTATTATCTTAACAGGATTGTGGAAAAAAAAAATCAATTAAGAAAATTCATGTCTCTAAAAGATTATTTAGGAACAAGCTCTGAGAATTGTATAAACCTTCCTTACGCTACAATGTCAGGCATAACTCAGAAGCCAGATAAAATGGGAAACGTGAGCCTGGAGAACTAAATGAAAGTGAAGCAGAATTAAACCACCTCCTGCTAAGTCTCTATTTCTTTCTCACTTCCATAAAGCTGTAGTAGAACCCTGTTCTGCTTACATACATAGCAATGGAAGTTAGAATTTGTTATACTTGCCATTACCTAAATTCCTATAAGTTAGATCTGACAGTCATCAAAATTATCTTAGAAGCTGAAAAACAAAAAGGTGAGTGTTGTAAAGGGTTGTGGTAGCATCTTTGAGCTTACTGTAACTGTAGATTGGGGGTTTATGCTAATGTTGCTATTGTCTCCAGATATTCATTTTCAGGAAGGCTGGAATAATTTACTGTACCATGAACTAGCCCTGACTTGCCAGATTTACTTCTTTTCAAGTAGGGCTTGTTCTTTACATACACAGTGTTTTCTGTTGCTACCTATTTGAACAAGAAAATGTGTAAAGGTGTATTTCTGCAGAACCATGATCAATCAGTAGTAAAGTGATGAACAACCATTCCAGGCAGTTTGCCCACAAGTAAGTTTCCTCTCCACTTAAATAAGAGACAGTTAGGGGGTTATTTGCAGATACACTTTATGTGTATTCATAAACAAAACCAAATGGTTACGTACCTCAAAGAAATTTACAACTGATATTAATTAACATTATATTTACCTCTCCTACATACAGTTTCTCTTATGTCATGACCTGAGCTGACTGTTTTCAAAGATTTTCAACTAAATGCAACTTGACTTCTTCAGCATCTGAGAGACCAACATCTGAACACCCTTATTACGTAGCTTACAAACATTTTATTGCTAGTGCAATAATGTGCCACGAGCTAATGGTTATAGCTCTAACATGAGAAAGGGCATATGGTTCCTGTCAGACTATTCTGTTTATTTCATCCTTACAGCTGTTGTGGAAGCAAACAGAAATTTTAGGTAGAACTCTCAAAACTTGAATTGGTTTCTGTACACATAACCTATTTATGCTAAAAGCTTTCATTTAAACAATACCTTAGTGCAGCTGGCACAACCAAAAGCAACTGAGAGTCAGTCACCATTTGTTTTTCCTTTCATTATATGACTACTCAGTGATCTTTCACACAAATGCAGCAGTGCTTTGAGACATGCTATGACAGCATACAAAGTGTTAGTGCCTGATCCTGAGGACTTTCAAAAAGAAAAGATTAAAACCTTCTGTAACAGTCTCCTTGAGGGCCTGACGAAAAAGCCACATTTAACATTATTGCCAGAGTTCACTGGGGCTCCAACCAATGCACAATAAAACTAGATGCTGTACTAAGTAACAACGCTAGCCTCAACTTTCTCTGCTCTTAAGTTGAGTCCCCATTCCTACCAGGAGCACAGCACAATCAGATGGGAAGCCTGGGGCTACTTAAAGAAAACATTCATTCTTGTCAGCTCTCTGACAGCTTTTAAACAAGCAGATTAAAACTGCTTCCAACTTTTGAACATTAGAAATGGTCTCAGCAAAAACAGATCTGCAAGGCACAGAAGGCTGCCGGCAGTGAGAAGCAAGTTGAATCAATGAAATTTACTGCCTCGCCATCTGATGGAAGATAACACGTCTCTTCAGACTGTAGCAAACATACACAAATATGTTTTATTCTAGCAAAATATTTTTTCATCACATCTGGAAAGATTAAAGCATTGTTCCTTTCCTTACCAGCAGCCCGGTAATACAGCCAGAGTAGATTCATGCCTGGAGTACCAGCTTATAGAGCCCTGCAATTTCATCCAAATCTATGCTTTCAGTTTTTGATCACCAAACATAGCAATGCACGCCCGAATGCGCAGAAAGCCTAATTCAATGGCTTTGGCAAACACATATCTCTTCTTCTCTGTGCCTAGGTTGTAACCTCAGGCCTACTGCTAGACCCACAGGACATGCATGTCTCCCAAAACAGAGCTGTACACCCCGCATGGGCTCAGCCAACACGGTTGCTCTTCGATCCGTATGCTATGTTTATCTACAGTAAAGCCTGCTTGCTATTGCTCCCAACATCACTCTACAGGGGCATTTGGAAATGTGGAAGGGCTTCCCAGCTTGGTGTACAATCAAGTTTTAGGACAGAATGCTCTTACAAATTGAGTGTGCCCATCAAGATTCTGGGTGCACTTGTCATCAGCACGTATCTAGCAACCAAACACATCCTATGAAAACACATCTTTGCCCAGAGAGGAGTATTCATAACCAGGAGGAATAACTGTGCTTCACATTTCTATTAGCAATGTATTAACTTGCTGTAAATATTAACTTTGCTGTAGTTTAGACAGCTAAATGCAAATTAATGGAAAGCTTATGGGAACATAAAGAGACTATGCTCTTAATGATCTTCTTAATACTATCTTTCAGCATACCAGTGGGAATTATGGAGAGATGCATTGTGAGATATTATTTCTAGTGTCATTGAGCCTTAAGACACACAGATAAAAGTATAAGATGACATAAGTATGCATAAGGAGGATTTTAGCAACTTTTAATAACTTCTTAATCATAAAAGTGTTTCTAATACAATTGTTTCCAGCTGTAATTTAAATTTAATGTTTAACAGGAATAGAAGTAATGAACCAGTTTTATTAGGATTTCTTATTAGAATACTTCAGTTCTGCAAATTAGCAGAAGCTAATATTTCAGTATCATACACTGCTGTGGTAGAAGATGAATAGCTAGAAGACAAACACCAATGATTCTTTGTTCAGCCATGTTTTGTGAGAGAAATCAAGCACCTGTTCTAATATAGCCTACTTAAGAGCATTGAGAGTGAAGAAAGAAAAAAATTCCCATCTATAAATTAGTAGGGGAAAAGCAGCTTAGAAACTTTATATGGTAAGACAAAATATGTATCCTAGTTACAAGGGAGACCATTTTGCTTCTGCAAAAAAGACAATTGTTCTAGACAAGAGTGGGATAGATCTTCTCCAAGTAAATTAAATGCTTCCTTCTAAAGTTACTTCTAAATTAAACCAGAACAATCTAGCAAAGTTTCACCTGATAATGTGCAAACTCAAAACAGTAGCCCCTGAGATTACCTAGATTTCCTAAATTTAGACCTGTCCCATGCAAGAGTTTTGTGACAAGGTTCAGTCCTTACACCACAAAAGCATGATGAAAGATACGCTCTGTGTCATCAGCAATAAACTCTACAGCTACGAAAAGGCCTCAGGTAACCAACAGACTTCCTCATAATGCCATTATAGATATAATCCATTATCTTAGAAGAGAAAATTTTCCATCATTTTTGTCTCTTTTTGAGAGTTGAAGCTAGTTAGAACTATGCAAACTAACCCCAAGCTCCCTTGCTTGCACTGACTGGTGGGGTATATGGAGAATATACCAACAGACCTTTTAGGTCCCGAATTCCAGGTTCCGTTAGGCCTACGAAGCAAACAAGTCAAAAGTTCCCAGTGGTAATGACCAGTCTGTCAGCTATGCTTCCTGTATCTCTTCTGCAAAGCAGAGTTTCAAAAGCCTCCATCTCAGGCATTAGAAAGAAATCCATTAGCACTCATTCCACATACCTGGGTGGGGACAGAGAGGACACTGTTTATGAATGCCAAGAAACAACCAAAAAAAGAACTGTCTCAGAAACGTGAATACCAAAGCTATGTAGCACCCACTGCCCTGCCATAGGCATGCATGGACATTGCTACATCTTTTTTTTTCAGAAAGGAAAAAAGCTTAATACTGTTTGTGGGGGAAGTCATCAAAGGTGTCAACCTCTTTCCAAAGAACCACTCAACTTTTCCCTTTGTTCAGTCTAATCTCTATGTGCAAACAACAACTTTCCACACCAGTGCTGCCATACAAATCCTGCTGGACTGTGCACACTGGAGCCTCACTCAGGATTTAAGTGCAAGCGTCACAAAAAAAAAGTGAGTCTCCTTCCAGGTGCCCACCCAGGCCTTGCTGCAACGCTTCTCACAGGGGAGCACAGACTTCTCAACTCTCACACCCCCTGCCAAACACCACTGCAGATCAAATAGGTCTGCCCCTCTCATGACACAGTTCTCTGCAGAGCTGGCATTTGATCCCAGCCTTTCCTTACTCAAAGCACAAACCATAAAATTCCTGCTCTCAGTTTGCTTCCTCCAGCTCCCCGTTTCCTCTCTCAGTTCACACGGATTGTGATTTTCTTGCAGCCAAGCACTAACTCCACTACTTGAGTTTTCTTCTATCATAGGTCTTTCCTGCCCACCTCCTCATCTGCCTCCACAGATTCCTCACGCCCACAGGCACAGCTGAGAGCTAACTAGGTACTCAGGCTCCATTAAGCTTCCTTCCTGCTAAATCAGGGTTATACCTCTGAAGTGAGCCAATCCCACAACAACTTCCCATCCCTGTGGTGAAGAGAGGGCAGACTTCAACCCCTGATGTGTACAAAAGACATTAAGGAGCTTTTGGGTTGCACTTTACTTGGAAGAAGGCAGGAAACAGACTGCTTTCTGCCATTACTAAGATTTGCAGTGGTTTCAGAAAAACAGTTTGTTTTGCTTCGAGATGGACCCTTATGCTTTAAAAACCTACAGGAATAAAATGAGATAGACCTGCTCATTCCAGAAGAATAAATAGTTTTGGTTGTTCAGCTGAGATCAAAGAGACTATTTAAACTGATTTTGACCTCTGTCCCTTAGATTTCAAATGAATGTCCCAGTTGTTTGGGTATGCTTACACACATGATGTACTCACTTTTGACTAGGAATGCCTTTTACACTGGAGAAGTTTCCAGTGAACAGGTATGTTCTTGTGGAAACTGCTGAGTTACCATATTAGCCATTCCTATAAACAAACAAAACCACTTCCCTCCCCAACAAAACATGGAGATTTTTGCCTTAAATGCTGCAACACTGAACACAAAGTACCCTTGCCACCACATGCCCAAGTTCAGGAACAGCAGTGAGGAGCTGCTCCTCAACCCAGCATGGAAGTACACAATTGAATGGCCCAATTCTTAATTTTTCCATGTGAAGAGAGTATCCTCTACAGCCTGGTGGTTAGATCTGCACAAGGGAGGACACATGGATTTCAGTCCTTCTTTTGGAAATTATCCTATGTCAGCTGTTTGTAAGAACCAAGCTTCCTCACCTTCCCTTTCCTTTGGGAGTCCTCTCACCGGCAAGTGACACACTCACTCTTCCTTCACTATGCTACCCAAAGCATACTTAATCATTTCATGCAAACCTTCAGTAAAGGGAATTCAGTAAGCAGAATACTTGAACATTTTATAGCCTGTCAATTAGGGCATTGCATTTGGAATTCCTGCAGGCAGTAAATTAAATGGACTTTGTGCACCTACTGCCTGCATTAATGCTCTAATCATTAAGCCCTTGGATAAACAAGGAGAGGGTACAGGCCACTCTTGCCTTTTTACTAGTCTAATAAATAAAACTTTTCTATGTCAACTTCATTTTAAACACAAACAAAAAATATGTGTAGCAAGTCAACCCAGCAAGCAGCAAAACATTTTCTCTACCCTTTCTGTACCTGACCCTTCAGACCACCGTGTAGGAATGCGCCTGTGTCACACAGGGTCACCTGGATACCCACACCCACTGAACATTCATCCCTTCCAGAGACACTTGTCTTTAGACCACCCACTTCTCTTTCTAGACTGGTATCAAAATTACACAGTTAAGTATAAATCAAATACCCATAGATTGGTTTATTAAGTATTCTGGCTGTTCTCCCAGGCCTACAGAATACCACTTGCTCCATATTTCCTCTCCTAAAAAGTACCACTGTTCCTGAGATACTGTGTTTTGCATGGACCCTGTGCTCATTAAGTTCAGAATGGTGACAGGATTAATATCCAGTTATGAAGGAGTTACCCCATCGTTGAACCTCACTGGGACCTACATAGATGAGAGAGCTCTCCAGCACTGCCAAGTCTGAGACACCTTTGGGCATGGCACATGGTCTGTGGGAACTTTATTATCAGAGAAGCAGCACTTGTGGGTTACTGATCCTTCAGTGCAAAATTACAGTTGAGTGCAAGTTTTAACATCACATACATAAATATCACTTAAATCCATTGGTAGAGCTAATCTTTGGGCCTTTAACAAAAACCTTAAAACTTAACCTCAGCATGTATATTTCTCTTTCTGCCTCTCTTTTGCTTTTTGTTTCTCTTTCCCATCTCACCTGGGAATTAAAAGAGCCAAACAATTTACAACAGAGCTGCAAACCACAGTTTGGAAATAAAAAAGACAGAAGACTAATTTGCTTAATATCTACCCCACTTGAATGAACCCCAAATTTGTTAGCATTTATCCTTAAAGCATACTTGACAATGGGGCAACACGATGCTGAAATGCTCAAAGGCAAAATTGTTCTGAGATAATAGGTTTATGCTCATTCCCAGAGTGTGCCACTCTTTGTGTGCCCAGTGCAAACTCCCTTCCTGTGCTAAAGGACAGAAGGGCTCTGGAGGTTTGCTGGTCGTGACTGGAAGTCTCACTCTGTATCCTGATATAAGCTAGTAAATCTATCATGAATCCATGCCAGTGCATTACAGTGCAGGATAAAACAAAAAACAATGCAGACTATAAATTCATAGGATAGCTACTTCCCAGATACTGAAAATACGGGCTAAATGCTAGCTCCAAATCTGTGCAGCAAGCTCCTTGACTAACACTTGGCTCTCAATAAAGAGATTACTGTAGGATTAAGCCTTACCTTGGGAGGTAGAAAAGAAATAAATCTCTAATTATCTCTACTCTTGTACTCTGGCCATGATTTCTCTTTCTCTGGGGAAAAATAAGCTTTGTATTGTCTAAAGTTTAATGTGTGTATTCTTTCGGTTTAATATATTTTAAAGTAATAATAAGATAACTTGTAACTTTTATCTTCTAGTTTTTACATGTACTTTCTAATAGGAATATTCTTTGTGATTGTTCTTGCAGCATATACACATGTTCATGCTAAAAAGCCCTTTTATAAATATTTTACTCTGTAACCTGAAATTCCCTATGGTATGGCTTAAACCACTTGAACCACTGCAGGAGAAGGAATTTTGGATTTGCAATCAAACAGTTTACTTTTCGTTACTATTTAACTAAACTATTGACAAATATTTGCAAGGCAAACTGTCTCTGTTAATGACTAAACACCATCAAGAACAGAAATAACCTTCCTCATTTAGAGCGGAATGCCATCCAAGAGGCAAAACTTACTATCTTGTTCTTCCTCCTAGGGGCAAAGTTAAAGCTGGAATAACTGAGGAAAAAACCCACTGAAGTCTTGATCTAGAAAAATAAAATCATGGCTCTGCTGAGTGAAGAGAGGAGGAAACTGAAGGACCTGGTTTCTAAAAATGTGAGAGAAAACTCAGTTTGTGATTCTGAGGGAGAAAATGAGAAGTTAATGTCAGGCTGGAATTGCAGTCTAAAATAACATTAGAAAAACACATGAGATAGTGCTTTTGGTTGATTTGGTGAAGGGGACAGAGAAATGCAGAGAAAAAAATACAGAGAAATGAGGAAAACTAACAAGACATCACAGGGAGGTACAGGAAGATGGTATGGAAAAAGCATCAAGAAGATGTGAGAGAGAAACATGGGAGTGTTGCATGAGACAGGTAACCAGATGCTGCACACGCAGAAGAAATCAGAATCACATGAAAACTCACTAAGCTACACTAAAGAAACTGAAGCTAGAAAAGGAAAAAAACAACATGAAAAATAAAGAAAACCCTAAGTTATCTGTCATTTTCTCCTTTGTGCTAAACCTAATCTAAATTACACAGAATATTGTTTGATTTAGAGGAAGTCAGGAAGGTTCTCCAAAATCTTCAGTTTTTTTTTTCCCTGGAAAACAAAGTGTCCAAATCACAATTTTCCTGAAATGTTTCTATTCTGTTAGGAAAAGTAGAACAAAATCGGTAATGCTGCGTTAAACTGATTTCATGTATAGTTTGCCTAACCGATCAATCCCCTTATCTGGGGTTAATCTATAACTAAGCTTCTCCTGGGTGAATTGTTGTAGGGTTTCTGGGGAGTTATTGTTCAACTACCATGTTCTATTCAATGGATTAGCTTTCCCAAGGAGGATTGCAGCTTTCCATATGCCAAAACTGTTACATTATACAGTACTTGCAGGAAAAACAGCATGTCACAGGAGACATCACCTGAGCAGACACCTAGTCCAGAGATGAAAATGGAAATAGGCCACAGAACAGTTTCTTTCATAGATGTCTCCATTCCCACTTGTAGTCATTACTTGCTTCCAGTCCACCACCTTATTATGGTTTTCTATTTCCTACTCTCACCTCCTTTCACACCCAAGGACATTTTTTCTAGGCTCCATGCTCTTAACTCTACTAGATCTCTCCACGTTTCTGCCACCTTCTCTCTGTTCCCTCCTTTATCTACTAGACACTGTCTGCTAGGCAGCCCAGTACGTCTGCAATGAAAAGTAATATGCTCTCCTTGGCATTTTGGCATCTCCTTGGCATTAGCCTGTCCAGGAATCTTCATTCCCAAATGGTTGTCACTCAGACCCTCTTCATGAGCCCACAAAACAGGCCTCTTAGCTGATGCTAGTCGAGAGGTCAATGGAATATGTGAGTAAAACATTAAGTCCTTGGGGTATGCTGGGACAGAGCACACATTTTTATAGGGTTAAAAAAACCCCAACACTTTTCAATCAGGTGTTGAGATGTATATGCCCAGGAGTGTAACATGTATGTGTATCTGACAGGTGTGTTGATGATAAGAAATGCTTTCAGCTTCGGCTGGTTTTTGGCTTGACCCTAGGACTTGCTACAAAAGTAAACAGATTTCCAAAAATCTATTACAAAAAATCTATTACAGCAAGATAGTTGAATTTAAGACGTACAAAAGAAATTAAGTATTGTATCACAGATCAGTTGTAGCTAGATTTCTTCCGTTTTGTTTTTTTTTTAAAGACAGCAACTTCATGTATTTTACAAATTAAAGAAGCTTATATGCAAAATTAACTGCTATATATTGCAAATGTGTAAGTCATTTCAGCCCCTCCTTCTGGAATCAACTAACCTCACAGGAAAAACCTTTTCAAAGCTTCCCTCCAAAGAACATTTGTGTCTGAATTATGAGAGACCTAAAGGATGAACTAGTCAAATGTTCTCCAAATCCTGAGCAAATCAGCTTTATGTTGGAGAGGAGTTGTTTTCCACCCCCACGAAGGAATTTCAAAGGTGTGAGTTACTCAATGTACTTGTATTTCTCAACAGAAATAACAGATGTTCTCAAGTTTCTCCAAGCTGTGACTCCAACTGTTGTGCTGAAAAAAGTCATGACCTAGCTCCTACAAACATATTAAACCTGATTTTTTTCACTTTAAATTTTATTAGCCAGTTGCTTTGCCTATTTATACCTTTAAATGTGATGATTTCGATGACAAAGGGACTCATCACACACTAATTGAATCCAATGTCAGCACTCCAACTGAGTGCCAGAGTCCTTTACAAACACTGGCAAGCATACTCAACGAATTCATGTTTTTAAAAAGCCTAATCTTTGCATCAATTCTAATGTCTCATGGTATTCAGAATACCAAAACAACAGATATAGGAACCAAAGAATTTAATCAAGGATCTGTCCCTTTCTAATTACACCTCAAAATGGGAAGCTTAGACCTCCTTCTCCTTATTTTATAAAAGAGGTATTAGTGGATGACATTGTTTGAATAAAGCACATATGAACCAGTGATGCAACCATGGTATAACGCTCATGAACTGCTAATTCAGTACAGGACTGGACTAAATCAAGTTCACAGTGGATAAAAGCACTTTTAAAAACACACAGCTATCATTTGCATGTACATTTTAGTCCACCATGTCCACTACCTGTGAGCATGACAAGGCACAGCACATGATGTGCAGTTTCTGAATTAGGCATATACCAACTGGTCACCTAGAGTATCTTTGGAAAATGGCAATAGGTGAGCCCTTTCCAAAACCTTTGCACCATCGGAACCCTAATGTGAGTTTCTCTCTACCCACCTCTCCATATTCACAAAACTTGCAGGATTCCAACTGGTTTTGATATTTAAAAACAATTTTGTTCTCAAACTTGGCATACAAAACTGGTAACAACAGATGAGAAAAAGGCTGAGTTACTCAACAACTATTTTTGCCTCAGTCTTCAATGGAAACCTCTTTTCCTACACCTCCTGAGTGGATGGACAGTAGGATGGGGACTGGGGGAGCAAAGTCCCTCTGATTGTAAAGATCAAGTTCATGACCTTCTGAGGAATTGGAATGTACATAAGTCTGTGGGACCCAGTGAGGTACATCTCAGAGTCCTGAAGGAATTGGCTGATGTAGTTTCCAAGGCACTCTCCATGATATTTGAAAAGTCATGGCAGTCAGGTGAAGTCCCAGGTGACTGGAAAAAGGAAAACAATAGTGCCCATCTTTAGAAAAAGGTAGAAAGAAGGACCCTGGGAACTTCCAACCTGTCAGCCTCACCTCTGTGTCTGGGAATATCATGGAACAGATCATCCTAGAAGCTATGCCAAGGCACATGGAAGACAGGAATGTGATTTGAGACACCTATCTCGGACTGACCAAGGGCAAGTCTTTCCTGACCAATCTAGTGGCCTTCTGTGATGGAGTGACTACCTCAGTGGACAAGGGAAGCTCCGCAAATGTCATTTATCTGGACTTTTGTAAAGCCTTTTACACGGTCCCTCACAACATCATTCCCTTTATATTGGAGAGAGAGGGATTTGATGGGTGGATTAGGAATGAGTATGATGGCCGCACCCAGAGGGTAGTGGTCAATGACTCAGAGTCCTGATGGAGATCAGTGACAAGTGCTGTCCCTCAGGGGTCCGTATCAGGACCAGTGCTATTTAATATCTTCATTAATGACATAAATGAAGGGACCAAGTGCACCCTCAGCAAATTTGCAGATGACATCAAGATGAACGGTGTTGTTGACACACCTGAAGGATGGGATGCCATCCAGAGGGACCTGGACAAGCTCCAGAAGTGGGCCTACAGGAATCTCATAAGGTTTACAAGACCGAGTGCAAGGTGCTGCACGTGGACTGGGGCAATCCCTGGTATCAAAACAGGCTGGGGGATGAGGGGATCGAGAGCAGCCCTGCCAAGAAAGACTTGGGGATGTTGATGGAGAAGAAGCTGGATATGAGCTGGCAATGTGCACTCACAGCCCAGAAAGCCAAACGTGTCCTAGGCTGCACTACAAGCAGCATGGCCAGCAGGGCGAGGGAGGTGATTCTGCCTCTCTGCTCTGGTGAGATGCCAAGACCCCACCTGGAATGCTGCGTCCAGCCCTGGGGTCCCCAGCATAGGAAGGACACAAACCTGTCGGAGTGAGCCCAGAGGAGGGACATCAAGATGATTAGAGGAATGAAGCACATCTCCTATAAGGAAAGGCTGGGAGAATTGAGATTGTTCAGTCTGGAGAGGAGAAGGCTCTGGGCACNTCTGCCTCTCTGCTCTGGTGAGATGCCAAGACCCCACCTGGAATGCTGCGTCCAGCCCTGGGGTCCCCAGCATAGGAAGGACACAAACCTGTCGGAGTGAGCCCAGAGGAGGGACATCAAGATGATTAGAGGAATGAAGCACATCTCCTATAAGGAAAGGCTGGGAGAATTGAGATTGTTCAGTCTGGAGAGGAGAAGGCTCTGGGCACACCTACTTGCAGCCTTCCAGTACCTGAAGGGGGCCTACAAGAAAGCCAGAGACCTTTTACATGGGCATTTAATGACAGGACAAGGGGGGATGGCTTTAAACTGAGAGAGAGTAGGTTTAGATTAGATATTGGGGGAAAATTCTTTACTGTGAGGGTAGTGAGACACTGGAACAGGTTGCCCTGAGAAGTTGTGGATGACCCATCCCTGGAAGTGTTCAAGGTCAGGCTGGATGAGGCTTGGAGCAACCTGGTCTAGTGGAAGGGGTCCCTGCCCATGACAGGGAGGGTGGAAATAGATGATCTCCCTTGCAACCCAAACCATTCTAGGATTCTATGATAAATTGGTCCATATATTCAGAACTTGTTATGGACAGGTTGATAGACAAGGAGCACGAAACTAGGTAAAATAGTAGTATTGCACAAAATTGATGCAGCCCGTTCTGCATACATCAAAACTAATACAGACTGACAGACCCTAGAAAGTAATTACCATGGTGAAATCATTAACTACTACTGTGTTAAGTCTGGGGAGCTCCGCAAACAAAGATTCTCTTTTAGTTTGTCAGAGACACAAGAGAATAGTATCTTTCTGTTCAGGATTTATGGGCTGAAATACTAAAAGAGTTTGTTATCCAAGTCAGACAAGCCTATAACAGTAAAGCCTTCACTTAAAAGCTCTGTTGATAACACTAGTCACTTGTTACAGACATATTCCTAATCCCAAGAAACTTTCTTAAACACAATTCAGGTTGCACTTCGTTACTTTAGGAGATATCAGATAATTACAAGCCACTAAAAAATGTATTTAATTTTGTCTCTCACAACAAATTGCACCATTTTTAGTTTAATAAAGTTAAATACACAATGCCTGTCTTCTTACAGTATTGTCTCAATCAAAATATACTTTTTGAAGAAAGTGAAAGGTTTTGACTGCTGCCAATTGAACAGATCTTATAAAAAGTAATTTCTCTAGTGCCTTGTTTCCTACACTCACCAACCAAACATGCAGGGCCCCAGCTCTCTACACATTCATGACTAAACAGACAATGACATGTAGCCTTTGAGACTTTTTCAGATAAAGAAGGAGAGAGCCTTCCTCACCTGTAGTCAGAGATTTTGTCTCTGTGTGATTTACTCATACAGTGTGTATGTTATTTGAATGACTTAAGTCAAAGGCCTTTTCACCATGTACCTGGTAGAATCAACACTTAATATCCAGATGAATAATAGGGTTTGCAGCTTGGGAATCAAGTCTTCCTGAATACTAGAGTCAGCTATCTAGCAGTGATTACTGGGTGTATACTCCACCTTTTAAAAGCATAAATACTCTGAAACTTCATGGCCTGTCACCTTAATTAGCCAAACTACTAGACAAGTAAAGAGACATTTTATTATCAGTGCTATTTGTTGCTGAGTGCTAGGAAAAAAAAGGTTTTGCCTTTCATTGCCTGCATGGAGAAATTACTAAGAAATCTGCTGAGAATTGTGCTGAGAATCGTACTGAAATCGCTGAGATTAAACTTTGTATAACTTAGTATCAGTGAACGGCATCAGGGACTCATCAAGACCACAGAGGAATTCAAGCTCTCTCTTCTCATCTGGCATGTGTTCACACTACTGAGGGTTCAGTCTTACTGAGGGCTTTGAGAGTAGTTTTCACTCTTTCACTATTCAATCCATAGATTCTCTTGTGATTAGTCCAACAGCACAAAAATGATAGCTGGATATTTTTAAAGGTGTATTTATCCACTGTGCACTGGATTGAGTCATGCCCTGCACTGGGCTCAGCAGTTCATGAGCTTTGTTCCATGGTTGCATCACTGATTCATTCAATTACGAACCTGATAATACTTACTTTATAAAACAGAGGACATGTGACTACCTTAGAGTTTTGAGGTGTAACTAGAAAAGGACAAATCCTTGACAAACTGCTTTGGTTCCTGTGCCCATTATTTGGTATTCTGAATGCTTCAAGATGTTAGACATTATGCAAAGACTGGACATTTTTAAACTAGAGGCATTATAAAGTAATAAAGTAAAAACACAGAAAGCAGGTAGGCATATTGCAGGGTGCTGTGACATGGCAAACAATCACAGAGAAAATAGGTTTAATTTTTTTGCTTCCCATACATCTCTTTTATGTAGGCTGCCACACAGAATAAAACAAATGCCCTACATAAACTAGTGTATTATGTCAATAGAGTCATCTTTATCAAATGTACTTGTAATCTTGCCAGAGAACAATATCAAAGCTATTTGACAAGACTCATTTTTCCTGAATAAAACAGACACTTTGTGGTCATGAATGAAAATGTGATTTTCTAGCTGCTAAATATTGAAAGCATGTAGATCTCAGTTCTCTAGCTTTTTGTCCACCTCTCAGTGGTATCTTAAGTCTCTAAGAACCTTAAATTGCATACCCTGGTTATTAGTCTAAATTCTGCTCCAGTCTTAACGCTTTTAATTGGTTTTTGAAAGGTATAACTTACAACAGAATATTCACTTTGCTCTACCTACAAATGAGATGATAAAATAACAGAATTTCCAAGAGGAACAGAAACAGGAAAAAATTCCATTTTATATTAGCTTTCCATAAAACAAAATTGTGCAGAACCACACGTAGCTCCATGTGGCCAGATGTTTGTCCAGTAAGCACTGTGGGTGAATTGGACTATGATCTTGGTAAGGGACCTGTAAAAAACATCACTATGCCCCCATCACACCATGCTAAGCATGGTTCTCACTGAGTGAATCAAGGAGAGCGACTACAGCCCCTCAGGGTGCATTCTGGTAATTCTACTAAGCCAGTAACAGCCATCTCTCAGAAAAGGCACAGTTCCAGTCCCCCTCTTTCTCTTAGTCCCTGTGGCAAATTTATTCCTGGAATCCACAAATTTAAGTAACTTTGGTATGGCAAATCAAACAGCTTATGTTGGAACTACTTCCTGGAAGTATGTTGCAGACTCAGAAACAAGACAAATCATTTGGTTTACTGTGTTTTTATTATTAATACTGCTCTTAAAATTACACCTAAACTCACCCTCACTGTAGCTTGCACTGTACAGACATAAAAATAACAAACGGTTTTGCCTCTGAAGTGCCTTATAGAGAGAAGATGAGCAGGAAGAACAGGTGATAACTGCCTCATGTGAAAAAGCATCTCTAGCAAAACAGTTATGTAGTATGCTCATACTCTGACAAACCTCGAGGCAGAGACTTGATGCTTGAAAAAGCAGAGAAAGAAGGGTTTAGGGGTATTACACAGATTTTGTGCTAAGCATAATCAGCAGCATGAGTGAAAGCATGAAAGTGAATGTACAAGACCGCCTTAAATACTGGTATCGTTTGTATAACGGCAGTGAGGGATACTTCTTGGTGATGTAGATTAGACATGGCTTGAAAAGTAAAGAAAAGTTATTTGTATTTCACACAGTGAAGAAAGGGAGCCAATGGCATTGTGCAAAAAAGAGGAGTGACAGGACTGGGACAATGAGCCAAGAAAATGACCTTTGCAATTGGATTGAAAGACAATGAAAGAATTGTTAAGTGCACGTATGTTATGCTTATAGCTCCCAGCAGCTGGTTTTCTGGGGGGGTAGGGAGACCGTGGGAGCTGAGAAGGTAAGCCAAGCACACCTGAAAAAGATAAAAAGCAGTAACAGGATAGACATCAACTGTTGAAAACAAAGCACAGCCCACATATTAACAGCTTGAACAGCTGGTTTGGATGAGAAAAGAGACAGCGCAAGTGTGTCTACCATTAAGTGAACAGTAATTAAAGGTTAGAAATATTTGTAAGAAATTTATACAAATCTGAGACTACAGTCTGGAAAGCAGCAGTAATGAAGACTATCTCCAAAACAGTATCAGTCCTGAGACACTAAGCACATACTGAATTTCAGGTAACCTGGATAGTTTTTGGTATTAGCTTTCTTAAAACAGAGGTGAATCTCAATTAAGTTTAAAAGTATTACATTATATTTACTGTCTTTCTCCCAGTGTCTCTACAGTTTTCCCACTGGGACTTAAAAACTGTGAGTAAGCAGAGATGAAGGGCAAATCTTAAGAAAAGGCCTGTCTTCTGCCAGAATTCTTGAGCACTGATTTGGGGATACAAAGAAGATGTGGATTTGGATTAACAGGCTACCCATTGATTCTTTCAGCATACTGAACCCCCCTGGACTGTAAAGGCCTGGATATAGTATAAAGAGTAAAGGAGTTCCTGCTTTGTCCAAGAAAAGAACCTTTATTTTCTCCTTCTGTCCAGGTGGTGTTCTGCCACAGAAAAGGGATTTGCTGTAAGCCTTTAAGTGTTGTACACTGACCAAATTTTCTACTAAATGTTCCATGTGGACAAATCAGACTACAGCACACATTTAGGAAGACTCAGGAGACCTACAGGAGTACTTTCATGCAGTGATAGCAACAAATACTGTGACAGCTAGCAAAATTCAGCTGTGAGCTGCTAATTATTGTGTGCTCCAAATGTCTTTCACAGACTAAAACCCTCTGCAGTTGGAGCTCTGCAGTCTCTGAAAAGCTTATCTGGAGTTTATCCTCTGGAGGCTGTGGGGAGAAGGGGAGTGATCTTTCCCTGACTAATTATGTAGCTTTATCTGCCTTCTCAGACGGAAGATGAAATGTCAATTTTGAGAGCTTTTCTATTTTGGGGGTTTTTTTCTTTTTCATATTTAAAAAAATAGTTACTTGGTTTTGCACCTATCAAAAAAAAAAAGCTTTTTGACATATAGGGCTCTAAGAAATGATCCACCATTATTTTCCCAGGAGGAGGAAAAGTTGCCTGTGGGATAATGAATGCCTCTTTCTGTGCTTGCATACAGCCTGGTGGTTTGAGCCCAAGCTGTATCCAACCTGGGAAGAAATTATACCACCCCAAGGCTGCCTTACAGTGGGGAGATGTGCCACCTTTCTAGCATGGCCTGTAAGGAATCAAAGACAGGATTACCCTGTGATACTACCTCACAGCACTAGTAAGATGAAATAGTCCAGTAAATCTTTAATTATCTACATACTATACCTTGCTAGAGTTTTCCTCCTTTCCTTTTTTAGGACTAGAATCAATTTCTGTTTCATTCTGATCTACAAGTCTGTGAACTTCTAAATACACAGCCATCAGGTCTTGCAATCAGACAGCTCTTTATGGCACTCCGTCTGGGTTGTCTGGCAGGCTTTCACATGACACTGTCTTCTCAGCATAGTAATGCTTCATCTGGTCTTTGGTGGAACACAGTTACTTGTCATATCTTTGTTTGCTACCTGCTAAATGCATTTATTGAGCAACATTTCTTACCTAAATAATAGCATAGCTCTACATTTGGCCTTCATCTCTTGCCAACAGATTCCCTTTTACTGAGTTATGGAATTGTCACATTGTTTTAATTCTTTCTATACTGTTTTCAAATGTAACGTTTTTCTTTAGGAAAGTGGCTTTGCTTCCACTATCTTGTCTAGGTTAAATCTCATAACTATTAAGCCACAGTTCCACATTTAAATATGAGGACAAGAAAAAAAGTACCCTTCTACAAACTCATCAGGAGTTTTTATCTTGGACATGTTTTATTGTTTTACTGTATTCATCAAATAGAAAACCACAAGCTTGGGCTCATGGTATCAGCAGTCAAGTCTCTAGCTTATAAATGGAATTAGTAACATTGTAGCAATAAGTTTAATATTTTGCTTGTGTTGTTGCCAGCTCCCTGATCTCCATGCACTCACTGTAGAAACAAACCTCTGGTGCTGGCCCAGAATAAGAATGTATTTGACTTTTGCCCCAGTGTTAGGTTTTGAGTTCCTGTCTGCAGTAATTAATTATAAACCATTGCTCCCAGGACTTTCTCTCTATTACTGTTTTCTAAACAGCAGCTCCTGATTTTGTATATAGGATGATTATTATTTCTTCCCAGGTGTATTACCTTACATTTATCTATATTAAATCTCATTTCTCTTGCCTCCGTCCATCTCTCAAAAGTTGTCCTTAACTTTATTCTCCAGTGAGGAGAGATCCTTTCTCACAGCTGCTTTGTTTATGGGATGCATTGCTAGAAGTGCATAATAGGTAAAATAATTGTGTATCTCTTCTAGACTTTCCATTTCCTCTTTTCTGCATTCCAGTTCTTCTCCCTCTGATGTAGTCATTGACTTCAATTCAATCAAAAACAAGCACTTAAAGAGTTGGCCCATTGTTTGGATAATGGCAGTAGTCCAGTTATTGAAATTTCTTAATCCTTTGTTTGGATTAAATTTCTTGTTCTCTTCTGAAACAAGCACAGGGGATGAGAGAAGAGATTAAACTATATTACACTGCATCCCAAGCCTACAAAAAGTATTTCATAAAAGTGATTTGTAAATAATCTCAGTGTCTGCTGTTTTTCTGCACCTGAAGGAAGTTGTGTAATTTCATGCCAGCACTTTCATTTTGGCATGTTTGCTTTCATTTGTGTCTCTGCTGGATCTAAGTTTGACTTTCAGCTGACAGATACTTGGTTCTGGGCTAGCCTTTGGCACAGCAGCCCCAGTACTGTACATCACCATTGATTTGTACCCTGATGTCTCTCAAGTCTTCTAGAATTCTCTCTGCATTTCAGCAAAATCAAGATGAACCAGCTGAGAGCAACCCTTTGGGTTTTAGATAGCCTTTGACAAAATCTTGCCCAGGAAGTAGATTTGCCTGATCCCAGTGAGCAGTCTAACTGAATCTGTGCGAGGCCCTCATACAGATGAGAAAGTGAATCTTTTCTAACAGTCACTTGAAATGTTCTTGAAATGCTCTATAGATGACAACAGTTGCTGCAGTAGTTTCTCAGGGGTTTGGGAGTTCATGCTCCCTTCCTGGCTTTGGCACTAATGATCATGCAGTCCTGCAGGGAGTTGGCTCAGAAATGAAGCTAATTAATTACTGCAGACAGGAGCTCAAAATCTAACATTGTTGAAAAATCAACTGCCTGTGCTGTTTTGTCTAGGACAAGTCTCTTATGGCTGCATTTGGGGAAAATCTTTAGCACAACTAAGAGCAAAAGCACTCTCTCTCTCTCTCACTCTGCTGTTAAAATAATACAGCAGCGAAGGATGGAATAGTACCAAATGCAACAAATTAGAAAGTGGCTAAGTAATGTCATAATAAAGAAAAATTAGTTCTCAACAGTTTTAAGACTAGGGTACTCTTAGGAAGGGTACAGCTAAAAATGTAAGCCTGGAAGAGACCATCTGGGTCACTGAGTCAGTCCCTGCAAACACAAGCCGTCATTCAATAATCACTGAGTCCAGAATGATCCACAGAATATTGACCCTGCACGTATCCATACAAGACAGGTCTCTTTCATCATCTTACAATAATCTTAAGACCTACTGTGAACACAAAAAGTCACATCAGTAATATGCTTCAGGAAACAAACAAATGAAATCATGGACATTGTCCATGTCTGAGGACACAGATTCCCAATTCAGCCTTTCTCCCCTTCCCTTCTCACCACATGTACGAGCACACCAGCATCAGGTCAGGTCGCAAGTTTAAAACTCACTGTTTAAAAGTGTGATTCATTTTCAGATACATCAACTCCCTGAAATCAGTGGAGAACAAGCAGGATTTTTTGGGGTTTAGTTCAAGCTTAGTTCTTGGCTGCAAAGCTCCTTGGACCAACCTCCTGCTCAGCTGCAAAAACACCAGGACAGACCATGATAGCTCTGACTTAGATAAGGATAAACTGCTATGGAACTGTACTTCAGAGATGAAATTTCTCATTGCAGCAAAGCCAACTAAATGTCTAGCTGCCACTGAAAAGAGCAGCTCCGCACAAGTCTGTCCCAACTGGCACTGCTATTCAATAAACTATTCAATAATTACTTACTTTTTATGGTGAGGTTTGTTTTCTTCTAGTTCAGCTTTCCATGGCCACCAGAAAAGTGGAAATGCATGGCCAAGGAGGAGGGGGAGAAGCAAAATGATCTCACTTTCTTTGCACTGGCAAACTGCAAGAGTTGTGGTAACAGTACAAAGCTGTGCTGCATAAGCAGTTCCCCTTGAACGCTCCTATCTGCTCCAGTACCATTTGTGTGCCAGCATCCATAGTCATACAGCCCACGATAGACAGGATCAATGCCTAATTAAACTCAAGAAATCCGGAGAAGTAAGACTCTTTTTTTTTTCTTCCTGACAGCTGTGTTCCTTGATTGAGTTCATGTTAAAGCTGAGTAAGATTTGTCTGTATGATAGCAGAACAAGAAAAAGGTGTAGTAGATAAGTACCTGGAGGAGCTGTGGACAAAACTTTCAGATTTTCCAGGGAGATCCATTCCTAAGTGAGTGTTGGCAACAGCCTGCGTCAAGCATAGAGCTGGACTAGGTGATTTGCACATATCCTTACAAACTACATTTTTGTGATTGTATAATCCTCTACCACAGGAATTAAAAGTCATATACCTGTGCTCAGAGCAGTTTTTGTACATGTGCTAAATGAGATAAACAAATAAGTGCATTTCAAACTCACACAAGCTATTAATGACAAAGTTTTTCTTACCAGTTTTGTATGTGTCCAGACATAAGCCAGCCATCTTGATTAAATTTCAGCTTTTCCTAGGTAAAACTCCTATCTGGGTGCTATTTCCACTCTCCTGCTGCCCAGAAAAACAGTCACTCAGAGCTTTCACAGAAGACTGCCACTGTGTTCTCAGTGCTTCTTCACCCTTATTCCTCCCTTATTTCTTCTACTCTGAGCACAGCAATAGAATAGTTCTCTTCCTAATGTTCTCTCCTACAGGAAGAACAAAATTGTCTCTTTACAATGTAGCCTTTCCCTCTTTACTTAGCAAAGGAGAATTACAATTTATATACATTAGTAGGATTTATGGATCATCTAAGTAGCAAAAAGGGACATTGTATGCAGATCTGACCCACATTGCTCCTTTAATTCAGAGCATGCATTAGGTAGTGTGAGCACACACTGGGAATGCAAGTGTCAGACCTCCACAGTTCTAGGGATCTTATCTACCAATCTATCGACACATGCAATGTATCAGCAAATGTCAGCTGTAATACTTAATAACTGATTGTCCTCTGTATGAAAAAAGGAAGTAACCATTAGGATGTGACCTTGCTCTACACACAGCATCAGAAAAAGAAGTGCCCATGATCCAAGAAGGATATATAAGCACCAGAAAAAAAATCAGAGGGCAGAAAAAGTTATCCAGAGGTTGAAAAATAACACCTAAGGTATAAGGTTTAAGACATCTATTAAATCTGTCAGAGAAGAGTGGTGACTGGATCACTGTACCCAGATGTACACATATGGAAAAGGTACTTGATTGTAGGGTGAGCTTTTCAGTCTTGCAGACAGAAACGTAACAAGATGTAATGACTGGAAACTGGAGTCAGACAAATTCAAGATTGAAATTATGTGATTTCTTAGCAGTAGGGGTAACTAGACATTGGAACAACTTACCTGAGGAGGTGGTACAGTCACCATTGCTTGGAGTCTTTCTGGCAAAACAAGGTATTTTACCGGGAGACATATTCCAGCCTCTAGGAAATCTCCTGAAAGAGATCAGGCAAAATGATTGCTTGTTTACAGCCTACCAGACAGGAAGCTTTTTCATACAAGTCTATAAAAGTACCCCAACAAAGTGCCTGCTATGCTGTTTGAGCTGGGGAACTGAGGCTGGGCCTACAGTATCAAATTTATAATGTCCCTTCTGGAAGAAATAGTTCCCTTGCATCCCAGGCACAAATTTGATTTAAATATTTATCATCTGGTAGCAGCAGATGGATTTTTAAAATAAATAAATAATTTTTTAAAAGAACAGAAATCAAACATATACTGCTTATAAATATTTACGTAGTTTTCATGGATAATGTTGGCTTTTGTGTTTCTCTCTTTGAAAGCATTTTGCCAAGTGCCATGACTTTAAAAGTCAGAGATATCTAGCTGTGCATGCATATATTTTTCTGGCAAGCACGGTGGAAAAAAACCTAATTGAAGATAACATCAAAAAGAATTTTAAAAAATTTAAAATACCCAACTTTTGATTACTTACTCTGTGTGTGCCTTTTGCTAAGCAATATTATTTTTTAAAATCTATGTTCCTGCTATCAAGTGGTCACTATCATTGCCATACCTTGAATAAAAAAAAAAATTGGTTGATGACATTATAAAGTTCACAATGATTGCTCAAATCTTCAGGGAACTGGATCCCTCTCTGTGACATTAAATGATTTACAAAGTGCCAGGAGCAACCATACCAATATCAAAAAGCTATTAATTCTCATAATTTTCATAATTTCACAGGTATCATGTCTTAATCCATTATGTCCAAGTATATTATGCAGCATAGTTCCTTGCTGACTTGCCACGGGTCAATTATCATAGATTATAGCACTGTTTGGGTTGGAAAGGACCCTGAAGACCAGGCAGTTCCAGCCCACATGCCATGTGCAGGGACACTTTCCACTAGACCAGATTGCTCCGAGCCTCATCCAGCCTGACCTTGAACACTTCCAGGGATGGGCTATCCACAACTGCTCAAAGCAATCTGTTCCAGTGCCTCACCATCCTCACAGTAAGGAATTTTTTCCTATTATCCAGTCTAAACCTAACCCCTTTCAGTTCAAAGCCATTCCCCCTTGTCCTATCACTTCATGCCCTTGTGAAAAGTGTCTCTCCAGCTCTCTTGCAGGCCCCCTCTAAGTGGTAAAGGCCACAAAGAGGTCTCCCCAGAGCCTTCTCTTCTCCAGTGTGAACAATCTCAACTCTCTCAGTCTTTCCTCATGGAAAGCCCTCATGTTCCAGCCCCCTGATGATCCTGCTCTCCTCTGGACTCACTCCAACAGGTCTATGTCCTTCTTACGTAGGGGACCCCAGAGCTGGATGCAGCATTCCAGGTGGTGTCTCACGAGAGCAGAGCAGAGGGGCAGAATCCCCTCCCTTGCTCTGCTGGCCATGCTCCTTCTGATGCAGCCCAGGACATGTTTTGCTTTCTGGGCTGCAAGTGCACAATGAACAATGCTTCTTCAGCTTACCATGTTCTTACTAATAAGCACTAACCTTCCTACAAACATCAACTTGAATATTCAAATTTTGAAAGAATGCTATGTTTATAGACTTATTAAACAGTCTTTAAAAAGACAGCAATTCCGCAGTCAGTGCTTTGGGGATATATTTGTGTGCCGGTTTGGCCAAAATCTAGTAATATAGCCCCTGAGAGAAAACCAGGTTACAACCACCCTTCCCCTCACAGGGTTTGGGAAAAAAAAGGAAATATTTCCTCGAAGGAAAGTGAAAGAGATAAAAACTATTTATTTTAACAAACACACAGGGAAAGGATAATGATGCTAAATAATGNACTGAGGAGTGCAATCTCTGTGTCCTTGAGAAGCTGCTTTGGAAATTTCATCTGGGTTTTTTTTTTTTCCAAGCTCAGTTTAAAGGCACAGAAAAGGCACAATATTACTTTTTGGGCATAGAGCATGATAGGGGATACACATGATAGAGTCACCCCAAGACAATTTGCCATCTATTTACATAGACACAGAATTTATGTTGTAGTCATGATCACATCTCCAATCTGAAACATTGCTTTGTCTCACTGAAGGCAGAAGGCAGGCCTCCTGATAAATGTACTGGAGGAGAATGTGCTTTGCTCTTTGCCATACTGCTGTCTGCCTCCACGACCTCACAGCGGATATTCACAATTTCTAGAAAGATTTGGTGACTGAAAAAATTACCATCCTTTTCTTTCCTGCTCCTCTCAGTACTGGCAGCCTTAATTAAGAAGTAAAACAAAACAGCTTTAAGAAGCAGCTATGCTGGATGCCCATTATTCCACAGCAACAACTTAGAGCCTGAAAAAGACACTTAAAAGAGCCTCTTCCATTTTTACCAAGAGGGAGGTAAACCCTGGAACAAAGCCACATCTAACACCTGTAGGTGGCAAATGCATCTGTTACTGAAGCTAAACCCTACAGGGGTAATGAACAAGAGGCCACGGGCAAACCATTTCTCTCTCTGGATGCTCACATATGGCCTCATGCAGCAGTTTGTGCAGAATCCTCCAGCCAGGTCTGAGCTGGACTCACAGGCACTGTGTATTTGCATGACCACAGTGTTGTATCCAGCCTAATTAGCACCACGTCCAACCTAATTAGCACCACCTACCACAGGGTTAAGTACTTTGGGTGCAACAGCACTCATACACAAGTCTACAGCTGCTGCCTCCTATTTCACAACTCGATGAATATAAGCTAAGTCCTGTGCTCCGTTGCATGGTGTAGAGATGCCCTCTGTCATGTTTGTTTTGCTTGGTTTTTTTTAATAGCAAACACAGATAATTTTATTTTATTGCTTCCAAGGCAATGTGCAGCTTTGCTCACTGCTGTTTTTCTATACAGTTTCTATTTAACTAAATAGGAAAAAGAATGCTTAGCACGCCAAGATACTAGGATGAAATATGTTTAGGATATGCTTCTATATGTGTCTAAAAAGAACCCAAACAGTGAAAACAGCTAGGTGAAAAGAAATCCCTAAATCTCTATGCTCAGCTGCCCATGTAAGTGCTGACTCTCTGCTATCATGTCTCTGGGGCACTAATTTACAATTCTGTAAGATGTTACTGTAAACTGCTTAGTAGCAATGCTATGTCCATTTGCACAAGCATGAATGATGATCCAAGGTGTGAAAGCAACAGAAAATAATCCTCTGATATTTATATATGACCTTGGGGAAGTACATCTCCTCCAGGGCATAGCTTTAGGAATTTTTGCTTAAAAAAAATACATATATATTCTGTGGCAGTTTAATCCCTTTTAGCTTCTCAAACAAACTGATAGACTATGCCTGTTTCAAGTTAACACATGGACATATTAAGTGCAGTAATGAAATCCAAAATTCCTACAAGCAACTAAACTGGGCATTATCTGCTGGCAGTTTACAGTACATGCCATGGTAAGAAAAAATCTTGAGAGATTTGAAAGATGCAGCAATTGCTCCAGAGAGTGAATTCCATATGCTGAGGGTGACCAAAAGGACATCATTAACACAGCTACGAGAAAAGCAGATGGAGCAGATATGGAGACTGAGAGAGAAGAGGACAGGCAATGACAGGAAAAGACAAAGTTGTGAAGTGCTGTGGTGCAATTGAGGCCAAAGTTGAGCTGACAGAGCACCCAGCTGCTGCTGAGTGGGTGGGCTCCATGGGCTCTCGAGACAATAGCCAGGCAAGCCCTCAGAAGAAGGGAGTGCTTCTGTGCTGGGTTAGCTCCCACAGCTGGCTCACTTGAGTGAGATAACCACCTGTGTTGGCACAAGGGAAGGGACAGGAACCAACCCATGCTGAGCGGTGAGCAAGGAGGTGCAGCACTACCCTGTCGACAGCAGGCAGCTATTAGCTTGGCTTAGCTTTATGGTCAGAATCAGGTCACAGCCTAACAGCTGGCAGCAGCCCTACCTAACCCAGCACAAGCCATGGCTGCTCTGCAACCCTGCATCTCTCACCGCTTGTCCCTGCTGCAGGCCCAACTGCCTCACAGCCTCAACTGGAGAAATAAGCTGGTTGTAAAAGGCTTCTCTCCTCCCTTCCCTGTGGTATTTTTCAGCCAAATCAGGTTCCTAATCTGGTTTACTACACAGCTGAACAAAACAACTGTGCCAGCAAACCAGCAGGCATATCAAAGAGATAGGCACGGATGGCTGGGGGCAAGAACTGTCTTAGGCCAGCGCAGCTGCCAAAAAACTTGTCAAACTGCACTCTCAGAGGGCTGCAGGGCTTGCAGAGACAGGGAAATCTATGGAGATACACTAAAAAGGTAAGTACAAAAAGGAACCAGAGAAATAGGCCAGGAAGATAAGTGCAAGAACAGTGTTTCAAGGCACCTTTTTGACAGGTCAGGTCAGGCCTGGGAAAAAAAAGCTGTCATAAGCAGGATGAGAGATAACAAAAGCCTAAAAAAGCATATCTGTGATGTGAACAGAGATAAGAAGATACTTTAGAGAAGAAAAGGAAATAAAATTCATATATATCAAGATAAACAGGTCAAAAAAAGAGTGAAGGCAAAGATGACTCCTATGACTCCTACAGGTCTCATTGACAGAGTGTAATTGTGTGCCTTCCAGACAGGATTGCAAACTCCTTATCCAGGAAAAAACAGGGGTCCTTGTGTAGGGACTGCAGATGGAGTTTCAACTGAGGCAGTTCTCTGAAACACTATACGACATTTCCTCAACAGGTGGAAGCTTTTAATCCTGAATGCCTTCCTATGTAGTTTTTTCAAATTAGCTTAAAAGCTAAAACACTTGCACTTGCTCAGAAGAGTAGAAGCGGACAGCATCAACAGCATTGCCGTGGAGGTCAGCGGTCAAAATTTTTCAGATGCTTTGTAAACCTTCACATAAGAATCCAGAACGGGCCAAAGCCGCTTCTCTTAGCTTTAACCTTTGTTAGGGAAGAAGAGGTATTCAGATTCAGAAGCCTTGACTCTGCCTCCACTGTAATTTTGCTACTGTCAAATCACAGAACTACAGCTAGGAGTGTTTAAGAGCTGATTTTGATGACAAATTATTACATCAGGATGGAAAACGAGTCCACATTTGTCTGTTTCAGTAATGGAATGAAAAAGTAAGCCACTCTCAATTTTTGGAATTATACCCAGCTTCTCGAGACATTTCCATGCAATCTTGTCTCCTTCAGTGCCATCCAGTGGAATTAATGTGAAATATCACTCTTACACACACGGAGGATATACAAAAATACAACAGCACACAGCACACAAAACAGCTCTATATTTTCAGGACGTGCTGTTCATACCAGGTAAATTGCAGGTTGTCAGGGATATTGGTATAACAGTAATGAAAAACAGAACCATGATTTCCAATAGCTATAATTCAAATTAGATATGACATTGTTGCCTGTATTCCCAGGAAAGCTCCTTATATAATTTCTGTAATAGTTATTTGTGCCTGCAAAATATGTAGGACATACAAAAGTCATACTGGTACAGCATGGTATAATGATTTAACAGTATCCCTTTGTGTAATGCACCTATCCACAACTCAAGCCAGCAAAACATTATTTGTAATATTGCTTCTGCTCCGAGGCATGAATAGCTTGACTGAAGGAGCAGGGATATCTGGATTTACAGGTGCTCACATTGTCAATAATACAGTATTTTTAACACATATTCACACACATCTATATTGTATTACATACGTGTGTGTATGCAGACATGCATGCATGCAGTATACGTATATATGCACACACACAAATAAAATGTAAGTATGTTGTAGCCTCACGATCGATTCTCTTTTATATAAAACCTTTTAGTACTTTCCTGAATCCTCTCAAATTACAATGAACTCATGCCAATATTTGCATTAAGATTCCTAAGGCCGTTTTCTTGCTTTTTCCAACTCCAGGTTACAGCTGTCTGCCAAAGGCCTAAGGCTTCCTACTCAAAAACTCTTTAAACGTGGCTTTCAAGATGGATTTTTGCAATCAAATGGAGTTCTACCTCTTTTGTTCCTTTATAGCACACAGAAGAGACAAGAACATATCTTTCACTAAATTAAAAAGTCAGAATATTTTCTTGGTTTTACTTACCCTAGCACATAATTATTGGAAATGGAATAAAAGAAGTCATTGAAATTTTAAAGTCTCTGTGCTTGTGAGTTTTAACTTTCCTTTCTCTAAGTCTCTGTTCAAATCCCAGTGGTTCCTCTGTCAATGCTCCCCTTCCCATCACAGCTTGTCTCTTTTCTCAGAGTCAAGATTTAATTCTGTTTGATTTTGTCTGCTCTACCAATGTGCTCTCATTCTTGTGGTTTCCTCACTGGCCTCCACGTCCATTCTTTCATACACGTTCCTTGTCTATATGTACTTGTTCCATTGCCTTGAACTCATTCTCCTTCATTTCTGCTTGAGAATTTAATTTCCTTCCTCACCTAATCCCAGTGTCCTATCCCTATTGCTCTCATGTTAAGGTTTTCCACTCCCAATAGTTTCAGTCTTTCCTCCATATTTACTGTTTCCTTCCCTTCAGTCAGGTCCTTGTTCCCTCACCATTTCAGTAAGACACACTCAAACACCTGTGAAAAAGAGAAAACAGCAGCTTTTGGGGAGCACAAGGGATGAATTCCATAGCCTCACTCAGTCCACAGACCCACCCCAGTCCATAGTGGCAAACAGAGGTCCCTTTTGGGCCCACAGCAGGGGAATACTTGACTGCAGAAGAAGTAAGGATGGTAGGGACACATGCTAATTCAGGAATGTGGAAAATTAATTTCTTCTAGGCTCATAGATTATGCTATGTGTAGTCAGAAGACCAGACACCCCAATTCAGTTTTTTCTGACAAATTCCAAGTTTGCTCTAGAGCATAAAGGCATTTAAGAACCTCAAATATAAGATCTCCACAATAATTTACCCTAGAAGAAGCCCTTTTTTCTTAGATCATATTTGGTAGTAGTAAAGTCATCCTAAACTTCCATCCTCATTATGGAAAATTTTATTCCAAGCAGCGGACTTTTAGCAAGTGGCATGCTACCTAAAGCATAGTTTATCACGAAAATTTAGCAACTGATATGCTACCTTTAGCTGTAGTTAAAGTTTAACAAACGCATTTGAAGAACAACAACTGACAACCCTATTGTAGGCACTGTTATATATTTAAAGTATAATGCATTACTAAACGCAAAATAGTATTTAAGTTAGTAATAAGAGCATGTATGTGTAAAGGAAAATTATTATCAATTTACCTTCATTTTTACCCTTAGTTTTTATACTCTGTAATTACTCAATACGTTTTCCTCAGCTGAGCAATCTCAGAAGACTGTATGATTTTGTAATCCAGAGCTGCTTACGGTAGCATAAGAACAGTTGCATGACTGTAGTGAAACAAAACCACACATCTACTGTAACTTCCACTGACAAGCCTAGACAGTAATTAACAGTCTTCTAGCAAATAATTTCTTTTATTCCAAGAATTAGTTTACTGAACAGTAATGACTGGCTACTTTGGCATATGCAGACATGTCTCCCTGAAGTGCTGTCCCTTGCCTGGGTAGGAGAACTTCAATGATCTGCTCTAGAAGAACACATAACATGTTATCAAGAAACAGCAAAAAGTCTCTTCCCCATCCTTCTTCAAGCTGCATTTCTAACGGACTTAAACCAGAGCTCTCCAGTAGTTTACTTATTACTTCTAGCAGGGACCATCCTAAGATGGTGTTCAGGGGATTTATTGTGCCAGGCCAGTAAGATTCCACCGTTACTGCCTTTCTGTGGCAATAACTCTGAGCTCTCTTTGCATTGCATGATGTTAAGGGCACGGTTCTCATATTAAGCTGAGTAGAGAACGTCACTATATATTAACCTTAACTGCATAGAACATAATTGAACTCAATGGGAGATACTGCCCTCTGTGTTTCAGTGGGACTTGGCTTTGAAGAAATAATAATTCACTGGTTTATAAAGGCACAAATAAACTTGTCATACAAGAAGTGCAGGTGCAATACTGTGATTTATAGACACTGGTATGATTCACCTTGAGATTTTTGTTATATCTTGCCAAAAGCAGCTATTATCAAGCCCCAAATGACTCTTAACAACACTACTATCGACATGGCATTTAGAAGTTCCTTCCCTAGTGGGAACAAAAACATCTCTTTTCTTCCAATGTTGAAAATTAAATGCACAGCATTAGCACCATCAGTGAGCTGTTTAACTTCAAAATTGCCTTTCCTGGTGAGAAGGAAAATAGTACTTGTTTTGTTTTTCAAAATTAACAGCAGTGTTTTTCTCTCTTTTCTAATACACACACTTGTTCAATCAACCTGAGACACAGTATGTCTCTCAGCGTTCAGAGAGCACTGCAGGTATACACCTCTGCTTTTCTGTTGCATGCCATCCCATACTCCAGGGCTAGGATTTATCCTGTTTCCAGTGTGATTCGAGCACACATAAATAAAGTAGGAAGAATATGACTGGGAAAAACCAGGTAGAGAAGACAAAAGACTCAATTTTTAAAGTCATCTTTGTACCAGCAATGATACATTGATGCAGCAGTAGCACTAGAGAAAATTAACCCAAAATTAAAGCATAACGTTTCAGAAAGGTACCAGACCAGAGAAGTTGTTCACTACAACCAAAAACTGTTGTGAGCCATTCCAGATGAGTGCAAAACTGTTTCTGACTTTTCTCCAGCTGTCACTAATACTTGTGTTAACACATATGGTCAGTCGGCAAAGAGGTGAAATGGTTCTCAGTTCATTTGTCCTCTAAAACTGGGCAAGAAGAAGTTCTTTTAATCAGTCCTTTAGCCGCTCTAGGGCTAGATAACGAATATTAAGCTCTGTAGCTGTGCTGAGTCTCCAACACTTCCTAGAACAATGCTTTTGTAGGAGCCCAGGACTCACAGGTGAGTCCATATAATCTTATGCACACGGGGTGACTAGAAGCACTCGCAAAGCTCTGAGGTGTGGAGTTCTACCTCTGATGTTTGGCTGTCATTAACCCAGCAACACCAGAATATGACTTCTGGAGATCCCTCTGAGTGTATGAAATGTTCCTATCACGCTGTGGAGTCTAACCCTCCCCAGCTCCCACTCTTAACTGGTATATAAGCAGCTCCACATGGACTAGTCCTTAGTCCACTTGGCAACTCAGACGCTTGTGGAGAAGGATGGCGCATTCTTGTCTGTACTGTTCGCTCTTCTTCTTCTGCAAGAGTACAGACAATTCTGCTGCAGCCACTCAGGCTTGGTTGAATTCCTGTTGTCTCTGAGGGGCAGATCTCAAGCCTGGGTCAAGTCTCAACCAGCTTCATTAGAAAGCAAACTGGTTCACTGAAGAGTGTGAACAATCAGGCTGGCAGAATGGATGATCTTGGCTGAGGTGCAAACTCAAACCTCTGTTTGCCTGAGAGTCCATTCACCCTTCCTTTCTAGGGTCTGTATGGACCATGAAGTCAAGAACTGTGGTATCACAAACTCAGAGGTCTAGGAGACAGGCCTACCTCACCTCTAAGCAGAAATCCTAATGTGACAGATCATGCCCTTCCTGTATTTGAGCCTACATTAACAGACAGCCACATGTGGGACTGATAAAACTAATGCCTGGAAACAGATGGTGACTACAGTGCTGTTTCTAAGCTTTCTGACACTGTTTTGCAAAAACCCCATTGCTCCAAGACACCCACAGCAAAGAGGGTACAAACTTTCTGCCCTTTTCTTGCTCTACAAGCAAACACAAAACAACAGGGAGCTTGTCAGCCCCGTCCCATTCATTACTTTTCCCTTGCTCTCTGTCATTGAACTACTCTTGCCAACGCACAAGCTAACATTGTATGGCCTAACCAGGAAAGCAAAGGAAAAGCATTTCCACTCCAGCAATGGATAAGGAGCAACAGTACATTGGACCATATTTTTCTGACTTCATTTCCTTAATCATTTAGTTTTTGCTCTATAGAGGTACTCTTAGCTAAACCACTACATAACCATTTCCACAAAATAAGACATCTAAGTCAGTTAAGGAGAAACGCTCCTTCCTTAAACGCAATCTATCCTGTAGTTCACTTCATGATGACATGTAGGTGTTAAAAATTGAAAACTTAAGCAAACCCAGACTTTTAATTCAGGAGGAAAAATCAATACAGCTCTCCAAGGACAGCCCTTCAGAATTCAAATTTCTTTCCTCTTTTGCACTGATTCAGCAAGCACCATCTTAGCAGACTGAAGCTTGTGACATTTTCACAAAGTGCTTATTCCTTTTTCACAGAGAATTGTTCAAACGGTTTTGAAACAAATTCTGGAGTAATATTTTGCAAACTAAAGACAGCCTATAGAGCTGCAAGAGCAATTAGCTGAACCCTTTGTAACCAGCAGACCTCATTTAATGCTTCCTCCAAAATGCCACAACCACCCATGTCCTTGCCACTTCCTTCCTGTCATCCTTCCTGTCACATGCCAGTGTTGTAAAACGCAGAATATGTCAAGATTATTTTAAGTAAGGATATTCTTTGGGGCAAGCCTAATCATCAAGTAAGGAGACCTAATCAGTGGAATAGGCAGCAGCTAGCATTCCTTAGTCAAGGACATCCAGGAACTAACAGGCTTTAAGAATGTAGCAAATCAAGATGTTGATGTAGGTCAATGTATACACTGCTAACTTGGCAAGTACTCAAGGTCCATGTATCCTAAAGCTGAACTATATATATTAAAAATTGTGTCTATAGGTTAAAATACCCCTGCCCAGGTGAAGACCCCTTCCCTGAGCATTGGATAGAAGTTAGCTGGGGTTACATAACTTGTATGGAAATTACTAACCAATCATAATAGAGAGGCTGCCCTTAGAAAGTAACTAATTCCAAACTTCTATGTAGCAATACTAGCACAGAAAGTCCAGAGGGGCGCACTTGATTTGTGGAAAACAACCGAGCATCCAGGCTTGTGCAACTCTGAAATAAATAATCAATGTCTCTCTCTTGAACATGCAATTATTGTCCTGTTGCACACCAGGTAACAAACCTGATTTTGTGGACAACACCGAGGAGGAAAGTGGAGAGGACATGAGGGTCTTTTTTCTATCACCAGTGGAAGAGGATCTGGAGGTGCTGGTTAAACATGAGCCAACAACACACGAGCCAACAGTGTGCCCAGGTGGCCAAGAGGCCTAGTGGCATCCTGGCCTGGATCAGAAATAGTGTAGCCAGCAGGAATAGGGAAAGGATTATCCCTCTGTACTCAGCACTGGTGAGGCCGCACCTCGAGTGCTGTGTCCAGTTCTCGGCCCCTAATTCAGGAAGGACATTGAGGTGATGCAGCAAGGCCATAGAAATGAAACGAAGCCGGTGAAAGGTCTGGAGCACAAGTGTTACCAGGAGTGGCTGAGGGAGCTGGGGGTGTTTAGCCTAGAGAACTGAAGGCTCAGGGGAGACCTTACTGCCCTCTACAGCTACCTGAAAGGAGGTGGTAGCCAGGTGGGGATTGGCCTCTTCTCCCAGGCAACGAGCAACAGGATTAAAGGACACAGTCTTAAGCTGCACCGGGGGAGGTTTAGGTTGGACATTAGGACGAATGTCTTCACAGAAAAGGTTGCCAAGCATTGGAACACGCTGCTCAGGGAGGTGGTGGAGTCACCATCCCCGGAGGTGTTTAAAGTAAGACTGGACATGGCACTCAGTGCCATGGTCTAGCTGACAACGTGGTGTTCGGTCAGAGGCTGGAGTCCGTGATTTCAGAGGACTTTTCCAACCTGACTGATTCTGTGGTAAAACACCAACTGATCCTCCATGAACTCCGAACTCAGCAAGCCTGGAAAAATCAACCTGTAAAGCAGAACTTTTGTTCCCGCTTTGACCAGTCAGAATACAGGGCCGGCAGCCGCGCCCGGAGCGCCTCTTTTCCCCCGGCACCCGGAGACTTGCAAGTGGAACGGCGCACAAATACTTCCGCGCTGGCGCCAAGGCCTGAGGCGCTGACGCCGCTTCCCGGCCCGGCCCAGCCCGCCCGGCCCCGGCGGATGTGACCTCACAGCGCGCCCGGCGGAAGGAGCGGAGCGGAGCGGGGCGGGTGTTTCCGCGGCGGCGGCGGCGGCGGCGGCGGCGGCGGCGGCGGCGGCGGCGGCGGCGATGGCGGGGAAGGCGGCGGCGGGCGAGCCCCTGGGGCGGACGGCGGAAGAGGCGGCCTGGGCGGAGACGCTGCGCGGGGTCTGCGAGCCCGAGCACCACTGGCGGTACCGCCGGGAGTTTCTGCTGCGCAATGTGGGGGAGCTGCCGGCGGCGGGCAGCGCCCAGCTGCAGCGCCTGGTGTCCCTCTCCATGGTGTGGGCCAACCACGTCTTCCTGGGATGCCGGTGAGTTCAGCGGGACCCGCCGGGGGACTGGGAGGACGGCGCGGCGCGACCTTCTGACGAGGCCCCTTCCCTCCTTTCCTCTTGTCGCCCCTCCAGGTACCCGCCGCAGGTCATGGAGAAGGCGCTGGAAATGGCCGAAGGCATCCAAGTGACCAACGCGCCTGTCCGCACCACGAGAGACGAACTGGTTGCCAAGGTGAAGAAAAGAGGCATATCAAGTAGCAATGGTTAGCAGATCATAGCTGTGACAATACATAGGAGTCTAGAAAATGCTTGTTTCTGAATGTTCTCGGTTTGCCTCGGGATTAGAAAGTAGTGGAAATAATTTACTTTTAAAACTCCCGTTAATAGTTTCCTTTTTCTGTGCTATTCTCTTTCTAATATAATGTCTCTAAAATGGGCATAATGCGTACATAGTCCTTTGGTAATGTAGAGCTATTGTTTTGAATTTCTACAACTGGTGCACTTTAATACTTGTGTGTTGCGATGTGGGCTGCTGTACTCCAGCTTAAATATGTTCTTGTTACTTTGCCTTTGTTGCCAGTTAGGCATTGTTGCTGTGTAAGAATCTGAATTTCTTAAAGAAATTCTCAGACTGATGTTTTAAAGATGTTTTGTGGTATTAGTAGACAAAATACACTTATTTTTAGATCAGATCGCCCATTTAATGTGTGTTGGCCAGTTTTGGTTTGGACTTCAAGAACAGAAATACGTACTTGCCTATGGGTCCCAAACCAACATCTGAAATCTCACATAAGTATTTTCAGGATTTTGCCCAAAAAATGCAAAATTCTGAAATAGCAGGTTAATACTTGAAATGACAGTTCAAGGTGTATTGCTAATATATACCCTTTAAATTTACAGAATTATTGCTAGGTTTTAGATGATTTCACTCTACATGGATATTTCATAGTGCAGAAATCAAAGAGGATCACATATTTTACCTGTTTTGCAGAAGGGGTAGAGGAGCCCTGCAAGAGACAAGCTGTTGAGAAAAGCAGAGACTCTAAGGATGCTGGAAAGGATGTGAAAACAACCAAGGCAGAAGGAGTGAAGGAAACAGAGAGCACATTGCCCAAAAAGCAGGAAAAAGGTACTAGCAAAGATCCAGAAAGTTCCCAGTCAACTTGCAATTCAGATCAAGAAATGGTCATAGTCTCAGACATAGAAACAGAAGGAAAACCTGCTAATGCTGAAAGTACTGCTGAGCAAAAGCCACCTTCACCTGAAAAAGAGCCAGGAAAGAAGCCTTGCTCAAGCCCACCTAAGGAAAGCAAGTGTGAAAATGTGCCATCACCTGAAAAGAAAACTACAGTAAGTGTAGCACCACTGGCTGCTGAGAGCACCCCTCAGCCAGACGCGGTGGCGGCAGCGCTGCCACCAGCTGCCAAGAGCACCCCACAGGCAGCAGTGGTAGCAGCGGCCGTGCCATCAACCTCCAAGAGCACCCCACAGGCAGCAGCAGTGCCAGCGACCGCCAAGAGCACCCCACAGGCAGCAGCGGTGGCAGCAGCAGTGCCACCAGCTGCCAAGAGCACCCCACAGGCAGCAATGGTGGCAGCAGCAGTGCCACCGACCCCCAAGAGCACCCCGCAGGTGCCAGCAGTGCCACCGACCACCAAGAGCACCCCCCAAGCAAGTGCTGCATTGCTGTCTTCCAAAACACAAGTGAGTGCCCCCGCATCAGTGTCCAAGAGTGGTGCTCAGGTGAGCAGCTCACTGCTTCTGGCCCCCAAGAGTGGTACTCAGGTGGGCACCTCGCTGCTGCTGGCCTCCAAGGGCACTGCTAAGGTGGGCTCCCCGCTCCTGGCCTCTAAGAGCAGTGCGGAGGTGGCTGCCTCGTTGCTGGCCGCTCGGAGTGGCGCGCAGCCGGGATCCTCACTGCTCGCTTCCAAGAGCAGCGCTCAGGTGGCTGCTTCGCTGCTGGCTGCTCGGAGCGGAGCTCAGCAAGGGCCCTCCCGGGGTGGAGCTCAGGCAGGCGCTTCCCTGCTGGCCTCCAAGAGTGGCTCACAGGCCGGTGAAAGCCCTGCGAAGGCTTTGTGCAAACCACTAACCAGTGAAGATGCAAAGGAAAGACAACCTTTTTTCAACAGACTCTACAAAGCTGTAGCCTGGAAACTGGTTGCTGTTGGAGGCTTCAGTCCTAATGTAAATCATGCAGAACTTCTAAATTCATCTATTCAGTCTGTGAAAGCTACGTTAGATGTTGCTTTTGTTCCCCTGAAGGAACTTGCAGACTTGCCTCAAAATAAAAGCTCTCTAGAAAATATAGTTTGTGAACTGAGGTGCAAGTCTGTCTACTTGGGTACTGGCTGTGGTAAAAGTATGGAAAATGCCAAAGCAGTGGCTTCAAGAGAAGCTTTGAAATTATTTCTCAAGAAGAAAGTTATCGTGAAGATATGTAAAAGAAAATACAAAGGTAGTGAAATTGAAGATTTGGTGCTTCTGGATGAAGAGTCAAAACCTTCAAATTTGCCTCCAGCTTTAAGAAATCCTCGTGAGATCTTGTAGGGGAGAATCACTGTTTGTACTGTGTATAGTATTTCAACACAAGGACTGAAAGTTAATTTTGTACTTTGAAAATGTAGGCTTCCAGATATTTTGTATTTCTTTCTCAGTTTTGCAAGACAATGATAGTTCTTTCAATTGGTAGCAATTGTATAAAACTTGTTAGAGATGACAAGTGCGCATTTAAAGGTATTGCCTTAATATACAGCACACTAGTGTGTTGTTGTATTTGCAGAATAGTCTACCTAATTCCTCTATTTTTAATTAAACTATTAAGGTACAATTTGCTGTTTAAAACCTGACATTTTTGTAATTCTTACAGTTTGATGGTAGTGTGCTCAATTGTCTACCATATCTTTTCTAGGCTTGTAGAAGTGTGTACATAGGGACCATAATACTTGAATAATTGAAAGTTGTTTAAAAATTTTAATCAAAAAGTTGAATTATCTGTTTCAGGCTTGTTGCTCATAATGTTCACTGTTGCTCATACTAGGAGAGAAAGTAGTTGGTTGACTATTTTTATGGGATGTTTTCGTAACACTTGCAATATAAGTGGCATCCTGATCCCATTTCACATTATACTATCAGGTTAGAGGCCGTTTAATGTCACATTGGCAAATTAGCAATTAGCAGTCAAGTCACAGCTATTTCGGCCACCAAAACTGTAAGCAGATTTAATTTATATGGTGAAGTATCATTTACAGTTTTGTTTGGTGGGGTTTTTTTTTCCAAATGAACATGGATTTCTATACTAAGTATATTTTGACTGCTACTAAAACAATAAAACCTCTGTGATAAGCTTTTATAGTACTTTGGTTTTGGCTACTAAATATTCCAGCCACTTCAATAACATTGCAACACCTTCAGTAAAGCTTTACTTTGAGTGGCTTCAAGGTGTAATCCCACAAGGATGAGTTGGTTTCTTTAGATGTGTATCTGAAATACTGTAAAACTGATAGAAGGGACCTACAGAATATCAATTTCTACTTTTGTAACACCAAGATAAGCAAAATGAAAATGCTGCTGTCTGCTAGAGACAGCAATTGTATTGTAAAGCATTCATTCTAATCAAGCCCTTCCTTTGCTACATTTTTACTCCCTGTACAGAATAGTTTGAGGCAAAGAAAGTGTGAGATTACCTTCTATTTTCAATGTTGCTGAAATACCTGCACAAACTGCATGTTTTGGTATATTGGATAATGACATGTAATTGTAAAAACATAATGTCTTCAGTGCTATTTTGAATTAATCTTGTCCTATTACAGTAGTTAGCATCATTTAGTGGTGTCCTTACGCTTGACTGATAGATCCATTGATCAAGTGCTACAGGAATGAATAGGAATTTCTGGGATCTCAGTAGTACATACATCCACTTCAAGTTCTTTTGTAATTTTTGGGACTAAACCACAGTGGTGTTCACGCTGTACCCTGCGTGCTTTTGAACAGCAGTGGCTGTCCAGTCCATAGCACCAGAAGCCTGCAAGGCACTCGCACTTCCCGATGGCTGGTTGAGAACTTCCTCCACCTGACCCCTGTGCTTCTGTGCCCTCGGTCGCCCTTCGCCCTAGTTAGATTTCTCAGGAGTTCCCCCTTGGCGTTCCTGGAGCACCACCCGGCGTTTGGAATGCAATGGGCTAAATTGCATCTTACTGCAAGAATTGGTGTCTGCTTCTAGCGCAGGGCAAGCTGCGTGCTGCGCTGAGGAGCTGTGGTGTTCATGATGGGAAGTGTGAGATCTGTTTTCAAGTCCTCACCCTGTTCAGGTAGACACATGGAAGGACTGTGTTTGTGGGGGCAGGAGTTGCATCCTGTGCCCTCTGTAGTACAGCTTTCTCTGCTGTTAGTTGGTCATCTCCAGATCTCTGGTTCAGAATTGCAGCATGTGTTGTAATGTGAAAACCTGTGTTTCTCGTCTGTAAAGCAAAGCTCTCAGTATTCACTGACCTCAAGGGGCTGTTAGGGCACCTGTGTTAAAAGGCTGAGGTGCTAGATGCCTTTTTTGAAAGACCTGACTTAGGATTACTTTTTTAAAAATTTTGAATGTTATTCCTCTTTGATGTTTGGTTGTGAATCATTAAAGAACAAGTCTGTAGCTACTCTTAATAGAAACTGAAAGTTGAAGCGTGTTATTTTTCACATTCTGCATAGAAAGCAACTCAGCACGCAGATTCTAACATAAAAGTGAATAAGCACTATTCAAGTATTTGAATAAGAATTTATTAACAATTCATTAGCCCTAGAGGAAGAAAGAAGTGCAACGAACTGGCTGTGACAAGAACTGTTTGTGCAGTCCTGTCACTTCTAAAACCTCTGGGTCTCCCCTCCAGGTACGGTCCTGGTCTCTAGCGACTGGGATGCTGGTCTTTAACTGTCAGATCCTGCTGACGAGGGCCAGCGAGAACACCTGCAGTTACACTGTAGGTGTGCAGAGTTGTCTCTGGGGGACAAAGCAAACCAACCAACCGAAAGAAAAACTGACCCCGTTTTTTTCGACGGAAGTACAGGAAATCGCAGCCATCAGAAGTGACTCCCGTTTCCTCTGGGGACTGCCAGCACAGCCTAAATACGTACCGCAGGGTCCTTCCGGACAGCCTCCCGCTGGCTGCTGTTNGGGGCTGTCGCGCCCGCCCGGCTCGGGGCGGGGCCGAGGCGCTCTATTTGCATAGCGTGTTCCCGGGGCCGCTTCGTCCCTCTGCGGGCTCCTTCCGCGTTCGCTCGGGGCCGCGGCGCCCCTCGGGGGGCGGCCGGGCCGCCTGCCCGCTGTGCATCGCCAGCGGAGACCACCGGGGAGGCAAACGCAAAAATAGAAAGGCACTCGCCGTGCTCTCGAGGTTGTCCCATCTGCCGGGGTTTATAGACCGTCATCGGCCACCGTAGCATGCCGGGATGTTCTGAAGACCTGCTCGCTAGGCCACGCACGGAGGACGCCAGTTCCTCACGGGCCCTGCGCCCGCCTAGGGGAAAGTCCCCGGACCGCCGGCAGAGAGTGCCGGGCGCTACCGCGCCCCCGCCCGCCGCCGTCTCACGCTACCCTCCGCCAAGACGCCCGCGGGCCGAGCGGGTGAGCGCGGGGCGGGCTCTCGTCACGGCCACAGACACGCAGGTAGCGCGCCAGCCGCGCCAACAAAACGGGGCTCACTCTCAGGCCATCCCCTTTTGCCGGCTGGGACTCCCCAGCGGCGTATCTCCCGGGACAGCTCACGGCTGGATGGTGCCTTCGCGGCGTAGCACAGCAAAGCGCGTGTAGGCGGACACGCTGCTTCCCCGGCAGCGGCGTGCAGGACAAGCGGCCCCGCGCCCCTGTGCTGCTCACACCTGCTGGGCTTCAGAGGCCTCCTGGCGCACAGAATCATTTAGCTTGTAAAAGACCTTTGAGATCATCGAGGCCAATCTTTGACCGGACACCATCTTGTCAACCAGACTACCGCACTAAGTGCCACGTCCAGTCTTTCCTTAAACACTTCCAGGGACGGTGACTCCACCACCTCCCTGGGCAGCCTCTTCCAATGCTTGTCAATCCTTTCTGTGAAGAAATTCCTCCTATTGTCCAACCCGAGCGCATTCAATTGGGGAGGCACTCCGGGCGGAGCACTTACCTGCCTGAAAAGGCTTTCCCTCCTGCCCTGCTGCAGGAAGTATGAAGAGGCCAGATGGAAGTACTCTGCCGCGGGCACTTGCACCACGCAGAAGTTCGTGGTGCACCAGCACAGGAGGGTTCGGTGGGTATCTGAGCGTCGGCACAAACGCTGACACAGCACCAAATCACAAACCACACTCTTCCAGCACAACGGCCGCAGCACAGGCTGTGCTGTGCAATGCGCGCCTACCCCCGGGATCCCCTGCTCCAGCTTCTCTGCAGAGAAGGCCAGTGCATGCCACCAGCGTTATTTGCCCACTTTAATTAGATTCTCATGCTTAAACTCCCAGGTACTATGGAAGATGCTGCTGCCCTGCTGATAAACTGAATTAATTTCAAAGGCAGTGCCACTCTTGCCTCCAGTGTGTCAAGCAAATAGCACACCATCACGCTCGACTGTGGAATAAAGCCCTCTGTGCCCTACAGTCATGTCTGGGTATGAAACACGACAGAAGAGAACTGGCAGATATCCCCAAAATGACGTAAAATTCGGGCATCTCAGACCCAAAATAAACGGTTGATTACCTTACCCAAATTACCTTTGTTACTTTATCCTAAAAGCTCCCAAGTGGCCCAGAGACAATGCTTCCCTTTGGTTCATTCTGTCTTGATATTTATGAAGTTCCTGTGGTGAGCCCAGTTCTGCTAAATGGTGTCTTTCTCTTTGGTTGAGCCTCAGGCACGTGGCCTATATCCAGGCACAGTACAGTTTGCAACACCTGCTGTTCCTCTTCCAGCAATATCTTCATGGTGACCTCTTTCCAGCCATGTCAGAGCCCACAGAGAGGAGGCCAGTGTGCAGAGCAGAGAGCACCTCTGCAGAACTGGTGGTGGCAGCTCTGACTGCCTCACATGAGAGCCCTGAAAGGGTGAGCTGGGGCTCAGAAACCACCTGGCTTGAGCTGTTATTTTGGTTGTGTCTTAGCCACTTGAACTACTTAAGTGTCTTTCTTTTCTCCCATGATCCTGCATGTGATCACCTATATGTATGTGGGAAAAGAGAGATTTCAAATAAAAACGCTATCAAAGAACCCATCCCCAAAGAAACAACTAAACTAGGGCACAGCTCTATGAAGTCTTGTTTTTTTTGGCTCAGAAACTGTGATGAAATCTCAGTGTCCCAGTTTCATCTACTAAAAGGATATATCTAAAGCTCTATGGAGCACCTGCTGTACAGGCTGAAGACCACAGTCAAGCTTGTGGAGACAAGCTGAAGCTTGTGCAGTGACTGATGTGTGCTTGTTTTTCTTTTTTGGCCCTAAAACATAGCACCTTAATGATTTGAACTGGTTCTGTGCATGTGTGAACAAAATGGTCTCATTTGTAGTTTATGGTAAATACTGGTCTTCAGATTTGTTAGTAGGAGAGAATACGTCAAACATCAAATTTCTTTTGCCCATAGGTTAAACTAAGCTGACATGACATGGTCTAGTGGTCCAGAGACTGAGGGAAAAAAGCACACATTGAAAGAATTTTGATGCTGTCTCTCTCTTTCACTAGGCAAATCTGTTCCCCAGCTTGCCAGTTGCAAAATACAGAGAAAATAAAAGCAATATCTGTATTTTTTAAGTTTTTCTTGCAGCTAGATGTTCATTTTTGCAATGTTTTTGCATAATGGATAATATGCCATGCTCTTTGTTCAGGTAACAACAATTAACTTGTGTTTGTGTGTGTGCCTTCTAGATGGTTCTGTTAGTTGTCACTGCCACAGCAAAGGTACTGCCATTAGGTAGGTTAAGCATTTTTAAGAAAATGCTGTCATTAAGTCTGCTATCAGGAAGCATCAGTTTTTAGTCTGTGATTGATTAACACTCACTCACAGACAAGCATTTAGGAAAACAGGTTTTATGTTGATACCTGGTAACAGTTTCAGATATGTTGTAGGCTAATTATGAAAATGGTGCATGATAATTTCTGAGCACCACTGCCTGTTCCTAAGATAATGGAAGATTGACTTACAGTGGTTACCAGCTATGTACTTTCCTCCTCTAGTAACATTCCTGCAACTAAAAAAGCATTGTTCAGCTCCAGCATCTGAGCCTGCAGCCCTTTAAAGTTTTCATTGCCACTGCTGGTCAAGTAACATTAATTGTTAGGCCCAAGTGGGCTGCAAAATGACTTATTTTAAATATGAATGTCAGAGATTAATCATATTTTTATATGATTAATATATTATATTATTATTTTAATTAATTATTATATTAATATATTATATT
>VZTD01001293.1:6136-19552 GCA_013397725.1 Rhagologus leucostigma | reverse complement strand
TCCCCAAAAACGGCCATCTCAGCGTCCGTAGACATGGCTGCTGCTTATTACACGTAATGCAGCAAGTATCTGTGAGGGTAGAGAATATATTAAAATTCTGCGTGATGGAAGAAACACTCCTATAGCACATTAGATTGCTCTTCTTTAGGTATCAACCGAATTGCCTTTTTTTTTTTTCTGCTAATTCAGAATTCCATTCTGCAATTTTTTTTTCTATTATTAATTTTTTTGTGTGTGGTCAGATCTTTAGTCCTACTGGACAATTGCATTTACAGAAGAATGCTTTCTGTCTTTTTGTATTTGGGATTCCAGCACAGGAAGGACATGGAGCTGTTGGAGTGAGTCCAGAGGAGGCCTTGGAGATGCTCCAACGGATGGAGCCCCTCTGCACTGGAAATAGGCTGGGAGAGCTGGGGTAGTTCAGCCTGGAGAAGAGAAGACTCCAATGAGACCTTCTTGCAGCCTTTCATTACCTAAAGGAGTTCCAAGAGACTTGAAGGGGAACTTTAGACAAGGGCCTGGAGCAACAGAACAAAGGGGAATGGCTCACAATTGAAATAGTTTAGATTAGATATTAGGAAGAATATTTTTTACAACAAAAAAATTACTTTGCCTTCTTAGGCAAAGACAGACTTCACAACACAAATTGATGTTATCAATTCAAATGAATGGGTGCAATTTCCTGATTGGTTTTGTCTCTAATGACATGTTTGTCCTATAATATAATATATTGTAACTCAAATAAGACCGTTCCACAAAATAAACACATGAAGCTGAAAAATGGTCCCAGTTTTTCACCAGCAATTTTAGCATTGCTTATATTATCTCACATTTTCTTACAAGATTCCTAACAGGAATAATACTAACTATTCCTAGGAGGAATAACATTACCATGTTATATATCTTAGTATACCCTATGTCAGCATTTATTATGTTATTATGTTATTATGTAGTACAGTATTGGTTTATATGATGTACATTACACCTATATTGTATATTGTGTTATTTTATACACACTGGATGCTGTTATCACAATATGTCCTTACGATACTATTAAAAAGTATAATACATATAGTAGCTTAGTATACATTAATATATGTATGCAATGTGTCAGTAGATTGACTTTTTAAAGTATTAAACTATTTTCTTTTGATTGTTTTGTTTGATGTTTCCTGAAATCAATGCTATGCTAACTCTCCTTCACTGATTCAAAGCATGCTGGTTATATTCCTTACATGATTGCTTGTTGACATTTTCTAATTTTGAGGGATATATCCTAGTGACAGTATCTGACAAAATTAATATAAATTAATGTAGAAAGTAAATGTGAAGAGTTTATTTTCCTGCATGTAAATATTTAAAACTGAATTTCGTTGCAGTTCCATCTCTCTTTTTCCAGTTATCCAAGTAGGTATCATCCTTTATTCAGTTGCCTGTCATTAAAAATATTTGCTTATATAATTTTGTCATAATTATGCAATATTTTCAGAGGCAGAAACAAGCCTAAAAGAAAGCTCAGACTGAAATGCTTGCTTTTAGCACTTTGATGTTTTGATACACAAAATTCTAACCACATTCCTCAAGCTTCTATATGAAAAAAGAATATATTAACATTATTTAAATATATATTTCTTTTCCTGTTGCTTCACAGTCAGTGCCAGTGACCCTTGATGTTTGAGATAAATGCAAAAAAACCACCCCAAATAATTGGAAAATACTTTCTGATGGTTTTTTTTTTTCCTTAGGACAGTTTCTCCAGGCACTGGTCTCTACTGGAGATTCCTGGGAAGAGTGTAGGCAATGCTGCAGTGATCAGTACTTTTAAGATCACGCTCTTTAAGAATCTTGTGACAAAAATATCAACAATCCAGCCCAACTCTCATACTGTATTTATACAATGGACACAAATACAATGAATACAAGGATTTCCAGCATACCTGCATAGAAGCCCTGCCTTACAGCAACTCTACCTGTCCCCAAAAAGTGAATAAATCAAGATCTTACCTTTTGTGAGACAAAGGGTTGCAGACTGGAAGACGGACAGTATTTAAAAACCAGAATTAGTAACTTACTTCTTACTGCTGCACCCCAGACAACATTTATAGACTGAAAACATATGGATGGTTTGAAAGCAGACTGAAAATCCCAGCTGACACTGGCAGACCCCCATTGAATGAATGTCAGCATCTGCAGGAATGCACTGGAACTTGTGGAATGAAGGGCCAGTTTCCCTTCATTCCCCACCTCCCTAGTCCCAAGCCCTGAAACTCTTACCTTAGAGATTTCTGAGAAAGGACAAGACACACAGATCCCAGAGTACTTTTATAGGATCTGATCTGCATACGTAGCCACCACCTCCTCTTTCTTAGGTCAAAACATTTTTGGCAATCTTAACTCCTAACAGAATTGCAATTCATATTAGAAGTGAATGGATATAATTAGACATAACAGGTCTATGAATCAATGTCCTATAAATAATTTGACAAGAAAGCATGAGAAGGGGGGGAAGTGGGAGGGTGTGCTAAAGGAGATGAAAGGGGCTACACTGGTTCTGTAATCCATCGGATGCTGACTCGCATAGAAAAAGTGAAGAGTAACAGCCAGTGTGTCTCGTAGGAAACATGTAGGGATGGAGAGCAGGCACAGGCTCCTGCCTGCTGCAAGCGCTCAGAGTCCTCAGTGTGGAAAAACAGGAGGGATCCTACTGAGAATCAGGGTTATTGCTAGAGGAAGAAAATCCCAATGCAGGAGGAAGCATCTGAAAAGGAACAGAAGTTGCAGAAGCAAGAATCAGGGGATGATAAGAATGACCAAGTACAAGAATGGACCAAAGCCAAAGCAACTGAAGGGGGGAAGAATGAGTCTGAATGTAGTGATAAGGAAGGATATGTGAATAAAGAAGAGGAAGTCCCTGGAGGTGTTTAAGAAACGACTGGATGTGGCACTCAGTGCCATGGTCTGGTTGACAAGGTGGTGTTAGGTCAGGTTGGACTCGATGATCTCAAATGTCTTTTCCAAGCTAGCTGATTCTGTGATTCTGTGAAGTAAACAGGGATGTGATTCCAGTGGGATAACAGCAAGTCACTATGGACACAAGAAGCAATAAAAAAGCAGAACAAGCTTAGACTAAAGACAAAAGCTTCAAAGCCTGAGATCGTGTAGTTAAGTCCCAGACGAAAGGCAAAGGAATCAAATTCTTGTTTTTGGAGCTGAAGGGTTTCAAAGATCATATGAACAGGACTATGGAGGCGTTGTATTGAACTTAAGACATATATCCCATTGGAATCAGGAGAAATAGGTGCTATCTCAACATAGGGTAGTCATTCAGCATTACTTTTGCAGGATAAGTGTATTAGGAAAGATTTCATAAATTTACATCCTCTAAAATAGAATCAGTCATACCCTATGCTGCTCTGGAAGATAGGCAACTCTTTTTAGAGGGATCTAAATCTCATGATAGTTTGTGTAAAGAGCCAATCTACTGTTCTGATCTCTGGGATATTCCCCACCCAGATTAAGGAGAGGACACATGTTCTGTATTCACAAGGATCAGAGTGGTGAAGAGAGCAGTGGAACCATCTGCTTTACCGAGAAGCAATTTCCTCCCCATGCAACAGATCTGGATTTGTTGGCGGTTTTTGTTGGTTGGTTTTGGGTTGGTTTTTTTTTTCAGTGTGGTGGTTTTCGTTGGTTGGTTTGTTAGGGTTTTTTGTTTGTGTTTTTGGTTTTGGGGTTTTTTGGGGGTTTTTTTTCATGTATCGGTCTTCACTTTCCAAACTACAGTGCCTACCACAAACAAGGAAATCTGAAGTGTCACATCTCAGCAGCTTCACCTGGTCCCACAGCATACTGCCTCCCCAATTACAGTACCAGTTGTGCTCCTCTCTCTCTTAGCATCTCCTACTCAGAGGTCTGGACAAGAAAGTGAGGTAATTCCTTCCTCCTCTTCTCTCAGCTGACTGCATCTCTGTGATGGCACTGTAATCCTGGGTGTGGGAAGGAGATTGACAACATCAGTTTCATGCTTAGAGTAAATTCCCACTGAAGACAATCCTGAGGCCTATGCTTTAGCCCTAACAGCTAAACTCTCATCAGAATATAAAGCAGCACTTTTTCATGTCTTTAATGCAATTATATTGTGTGAGAACTGGAATTCAGGGTCAGTTTCAGGTATTTCGAGGACTCTAAAGATGGTCTTATTTTGCTGGTGCATACAGTTTTTGACCTGGATTAAAACTGGCTGCAAAGAAAAAAAAAGGAAAGAAAAACTCATGGTTTTCCTACAGTCATACGTAATACTGGCATAAAGCTGATGGCTGCCTAAAAGCCTTGATTTGCAAGATTTTCTCAAATAGATGAAGAATAATCCATAAAGCTTTGAAGACTCAAAAGGAAATAGTTTTTCAAAGGATTTTTCAAAATTAGATGGAATTGAAACTTCCACAGACTGTAACATATTGCTTGATCTGTTTTCACTTCTATTTTTCCCTTCCTTTATTTGCCTTTATATTCCTAGTCAATATCCTACCAGTGTGGGAGCTTGAGCTCATAGGGACTGGAAAATGACTCAAAAAAAAAAGTTGTCCTGATGTAGCTGTCTGCCTTTGAGCTGAAACATATGCTTGACTCTAATAGTGTTGTCTACAATGGCAGCTCAGACATTCAGCTCACTCACTACAGATTCATTTGGGCATGAAGACGACTGAAAGTAGACATTTGAGTTTGGAACTGAACCTCACCCACACATGTAACAAACCCAAACCTAGTAATGAACCTCTATCCTTCAGTGAAATTTTTCTCTCCCTGTGTCCAGTTCCTGCTGATTTTGCCTCTTTGTTCATTCTGAGCCTGTTCACACTGGCAACAGTTACTGAAGCTAAAATTGCTGTATTGCTGCTTGAGAAAGGGGAGACAGCATTTGTCTGAGCAGAGGAATCTATAAATCCTTCTAGTGAGGCTGCAGTGAAGTGGGAACCCTGAGCCACCCCTTCACCCAGTTCTCAGGCCTGTTAAAAGGTGGTGGCTTCTCCAAAAGGAAAATGTTTAAGGCACTTAAAAAGGGCAAACTTTGCTTATTGAGCATAATGGCAAAAACTATGCCAATAAAAATTTCTCCTTTTTATTATAACCTGTTCATACTTTACCTTTACAGTGTGTTCAGTTTGTGCTAACAACGCAGCTTTCCAAGAAGCCAACAATGATAAACTGTAATCCCTGAAAAATACCAGCTGGAAAGCAAGTGCAACTGATCGTGGATGTCCACTAAACAAATTACTGCAACCTGAAAGGGCATAAAGACTAACTTAGGATACATTCCTGAAAAAAAAAGCATATAGAGAACAAAATAAATTATTTCCCCCTTTTAGCTATATTCTAGAAGTTGTCTAGGTTTCTATTGATTCCCTGATACTTTACTATCTGCCATCATCGGTGCTTCATCAGTAGAGGAAAGGACTAAATAAGCATCATGCCACAATATTTTTCTTCATTGCCCAACAGGCTCACCCCCTGCTCCCCTCCCTCATCCTTGTGCCTGGACGAAGAGGTTGCAGCCAGTCTGGATGGGCACCACATCCAGGCAGAATACCCTAGAGGAGGGGCTGCAGTGTGGGCAGCGTGTGGGTGTCCAGCAGCGTGGCCAGCAGCCCTGCTGCCCTGCAGCCCTGCCGGGGATGTCACAGCCCTGACACTGGCGGGGCCCTCGGCCTGCCCGCGCCTGCCGCAGATGTGCCGCGGGTGAGGGCACCCAGCCAGAGCTCAGGAAGGTGCTGACTGGGAGATGTCAGGGCAAAGCATGGGGTGACCCAGGCTGAAAAAATAGTGAAAAGAGAAAGGGAACTGTTGAAATTCCCAGAAAGATGGAGAAAACATCGAAAGAGCTTTAAAACCAGCTCATGGCTGGCATTTACGGGTGTGTCTTCCTGGACTGCCTCTGGCAGGGCCCAAGGGCACGGGAGAGGGTGGTTCAAGGCCCTGGTGGAGGCCTCCCATCTCTCCTGCTGTGCCCGACCAGCTTCCCCCTCCCACTATTCCCCTCCCTGCCTCCCACAGCTTCCCTCCCACACCCTGCTTTTGCAGTAGAGGAGCTGGATGTAGGTAAGCAGCTACATGGGGAAATAAAAATGCGCTAGCATTAGCAGAACTAAGTTCTCCCTCTTCTGCCTTGTTGGCAGAGGGCCCCTTTGGTTACTGCAGCTCTTGAAGCTGGCTTCAGGAGCATTTCCACCTGTACTGTGGCCTTTGTGGTGGGCAGGAGTGTTGTGGTCCAGCCAGGATCTGTCCACAAAGGGCTTCTGGCACAGCAAAAAACCTATGGATGGAGGAGAAATGCAATGTGCTAGAAAAGCAGAAAAGAGCTTTTCCTGCTCAGCTCAAGCACAGTTCCCTCGTTCACCCTGCCACCCTTTCTGAAATGCAGCTGGTACAAAAACAGTGATGTGTTAATGGAGGTCTCTGATGAGCCCTTAGAAGAGCAGGGCATTTAGAAGCACAGTGACACATCCTGTGATGGGCCATGCAGCTGGGCTGTGTGTAACATCACCAGAGTCACAGGGAAGACAGGTACTGCTCATACAAAGCGTGCCGCAATAATCTGAAGAGTTCAAGAGAGCACCAAAAATCCCAGAGATGCTCAGCTATGATAGATCTTGAACTGTCATTTCTAAAATGGGTGGAGTAGTGCCCCTTCCCAGCTCCAGCTCTCTTCTGCTGCTCAAACGTTATTTTTATATTTTATTAAGAATGTCTATCATTTTAATGCAGTGGTTTTACAGCACTTGTAGACTGGCTGAAGGATTAGAAAAGAAATTCAAAAGGGACGTATGAAGGTCAGCTAGGGACTGACAGTTCTGGTGGGATGGCCAAAGATGTTTAGGACCTGCTTTAAATGAACAGCAAGTTTGAGAGAGCTGCTAAAGCTTTACACAAAATACCAACCAAGTCAGTATTCCACTCTGTGTCTTGGCAAAAACAAGTTTATCAGTAACAGGAGAACCTGTCCAGCTTTGCTTCTAATTTACCAGGCCCTTAGACACATTGAATGTATTCCCAAACCATCTAATTTGCTTACCCACCTGTAAAGTGTGATGAGTATTAGATACCTTATCCAGCGAATGTTGTACTTTACCTTACATTTCCAACCAACATGTAAATGTTGAATGTCTATTTTAGCTTAATGCAAAATACAATATTGTGGGCTAATAATCTGTTCTTAGGAAAATTAACAGGCCTGGTATGTTGAGAATGACAATAAACAGACAGGAGAGTCAGATTGTGCACAGAGCAGAAAGGTTGAACCTAGAAAGGCAGTGGAAGGTTTGACTGAAATTATAAATAGAGTCCTCAGTCTTAGCTATTCTTTCTTCCATAGTCTTTTAAATGTGGATTCTTCTCACTCATCCTACATGTGAATGGATATAATTTTGTGCTGTGCATGAAACAAATTTACTTCAGAGAAAGGGAGTGAGGATATCTCTTCACGCCCCTTCCTTGCCTTGTTGGTTTGACTGCTTGTCAGTGCTTGGAATGAAATTTGAGTTTGCCATACTTTTAATCTTAAACAAATAAGCAACATTTTTCAATTAATAAAAATTATATACATGTAGTTATATACATATTTTTATATGTGTGTGTGTATGCTAAATGCTTCAGGAATCTTTATTCCTATTATTTTATTTCTTTTTTTCCTAAGAACTGACCAGAATAATTTGAAAGAATGTAGTCTTACTCCATCAAAGAAATGCATACTTCTCATTGCAAGAGGAATAATAAATCCATATAATTGTTAGCATTCTTCATGCATTTTTTAAAATGCAAATGTAAAAATGCTTTGCTGTTTGATATACTTTTGATTGTGAAGATGAACTCTGTACATGTACTTCAAAAGTAATGAGTGCTAGAATAAGTAAATAAATAAATAAAGCATGGTAGTCACTGTTCATATGCAAGGATCTCTACTCTCTTTATTACCTAGACATAAATGATAATTACTGAAGAAAGCAACACAGAGGTTTACACTTTATGCATGCCTCAGGTCACTTTTTAGCCTTGGGAACCTCATTACTCCTCTTCTATCTTCTTGCTGTGAAACTCCCGGCTCTTCACTCGGAGCTTGTTGACCTGGGACTCTGCAATGTCAGCCCGCTCCTCGGCTTCCTCCAGCTCGTGCTGGATCTTGCGGAACTTGGAGAGGTTGACATTGGACAGCTCCTCCTGTGTGGGGACAGGGAGTTGTGAACACAACAGGCAGTGTGTGGACATTTATTATCTGAAAACTGGGCAAACAAAAACTCAAATGCCGCAACTAGGCTAGCAGAGCAGATTCAAAACCAAGATGAGAAGATGTTCGTGATGTTATGTGTGTCAGAAGAGAAAAGAATATTGGAATGTCAAAAAGACATTATACACAGCATGGTCTAGGCAGAGTTCCTGTCATAGTCCTGAATACACAGACTGACAGCTGATTCTGACATACAGGGCAAGTTACAAAGGAAGAAATAGAGTGGTAATTGAGGCTTACAGCAAAACAAATAGGGTTGGGGAACTATATTTCCTCCCAAACTCAGCAAGTCTTACTCTCACATTCCCCACTGTATGAAAATATCATCATGTTGCATCAAAACAGTCAAGGTTTCAAAAAGCTGTACAGAGGAAAACATCAATGCAGAATTCTACCTCCACCAGAAAAAAGTCTGGTTGGGACAAACTGGTACTTACAGCTTCCTCAGCTTGTCTCTTGTAGGATTTCACTTTCATTTGCAACTTGTCCACCAAATCCTGCAGCCTGAGGACATTCTTCCTGTCTTCCTCAGACTAGAGTGGGTGATAAAAAAGAGAGTTAATTGTTGGTTCTCTATCATGCGAGGTTAACAATTCCGCTTGGGGATGGTGTGTGCAGAATGGGACTTGCTGTGAGCAAACCCTGTCAGAGCAGGAGACCTGCTGCCTTACCTGGTAGGTCAGTTCCTTCACCCTCCGCTCGTACTTGCGCACACCCTTCACGGCTTCAGCGCTGCGCTTCTGCTCAGCATCAACCTCCCCTTCCAGCTCCCGCACCTGCAAGGACAAGCCCAGCCCTGCAGCTTCCCTGGCAGTGTCTCTCCAAGGACAGCCTCACTCACGCACAGCCCCAGCCCTACACACCCTGGCCTCCAGCTTCTGGATCTGCTTCTTCCCTCCCTTCAGTGCCAGCTGCTCGGCCTCTTCCAGACGATGCTGCAGGTCCTTCACGGTCTGGTCCAGGTTCTTCTTCATCCTCTCCAGGTGGGCACTGGTGTCCTGCTCCTTCTTCAGCTCTTCTGCCATCATGGCCGCCTGATCAGAGCAAAGGGTCAAAGCCATTTTGGGGCTGGAGATATTTGGGGGAGACTACATTCATCATCAGCAATGCCAGGAGTGCCCAACTCACATCTGTGATGGCCTTCTTGGCCTTCTCCTCAGCATTGCGGGCTTCCTGGATCGTATCCTCCATTTCACTCTGGATCTGGGAAATGTCTGTTTCCAGCTTCTTCTTGGTGTTGATCAAGCTGGTGTTCTGTTGAAGAGCATGAATATGGTTTTGTTTTTGTTAGCTTGCAGTATCATATCAAGTACAGCATAAGTGGTTTTTTTTAATACAGATTGTGCCATCAGGTCACATTAGATTCTAAGAGAACTACTATGGTAGCTGTTAATTTCTCAGATATGATGTGCTTTGGTATTTCATGAGCATACTCCATGAAGTCTTTCCTCAGTTTCTCAGAAAACAAAGAAGGAATTTAGACTGAAAAATGAAAAAAACCCTTTTCTTACCATTTTCAGTATAGTGACCATAAAACTTTGAGATGGTTCTATAGAATACTTATAATCACATTGCTAAATTACATTAATGACAGAGTTAGTGTGGTCCTGTTTTGTTCGTGGTCAGCCTACATTTGCCTTTAATCTCAAGTGGAAATGTGAAAGGTCTTGAACTCAAGTAAAAGAGTAAGGACTTCACGCACTCCTCTGAATTTGTTAATATTAAGGTATCTATACTGTAGTCTAGTGAAATTCATATTGTATCTACATCTGAAAAGACAGTCTTAATATTATCTATCACCTATTACTTCTTATTTACTGTGAAAGCCACTGACTTTAACAGAATACTGTTACAGTTCAGGCAGCCTTCATTTCATTTACATGTGTGGAACAATTGTTTAAATACTAACTGTGTTTATAGACTGACCTGGCTATGAAGGAGCTGAACTCTCTCACTTGCATCCAGAAGCTCCTGCTCAGCCAGTTTCCTCGACCGCTCTGTCTGCTCCAGGGCTGCCCGGAGCTCCTCAACTTCAGCCTGCAGCAGGTTTGCTCTGCGCTCAACCATGGCCACCTGCTCCTTCAGGTCATCCTGTGTCCTGAGAGCATCGTCCAAGTGTATCTGGGTATCCTGGAAAGAAAGATTCAACAGTTTGGGAGGAGTGTATTTTCTGTTTTCCTATTTCCTATTTTCCCATCAATATAGAACTGAAAGAATTGAAACACAGGAAAAATCTCAGCTGTGTCAGAAATCAGCACATCTTTATTATGCCATACCTTGAGCACTGCCTGAGTGTTTCTCAGGTTCTTTTGTGCCTCTGCGGCCTGGCGGTTGGCATGGCTCAGCTGGATCTCCATTTCATTCAAGTCTCCCTCCATCTTCTTCTTCAGTCTCAGGGCTTCATTCCTGCTCCTGATCTCAGCATCCAAGCTGCTCTGCAAGGACTCCACGACTCGGAGGTGGTTTCTCTTCATCTGGTCAATCTCCTCATCTTTCTCTGCTATCTTCCTGTCAATCTCAGCCTTCACCTGGTTGAGCTCAAGCTGCAGGCGCAGGATTTTCCCCTCCTCATGTTCCAGGGAGGCCTGGACAAATGGACACAAACATTGATAACATTGATAAACCTGCTGCTTGCTTTTTAAGGAATTACAAAATATTTCCAGAAATCTCAGCTGTCTGCACTCCCCAGCCAGAACAGAGGGGAACCCAGGCCTTTTGGGCCCTATTTCCTCATTTATTTACTGCAGACACCAGTGATTATGGTCATGTACCTCAGCTTCCTCCAGAGCAGCCTGGATTTCAGATTTCTCCTGCTCAACCTGCTTCTTGACTTTCTCCAGCTCATGAATCGCCTTTCCTCCCTCAGCAATCTGCTCCGTGAGGTCGGAAATCTCCTCTGCAAGGAAGGGTGAAAAGCAGCATGGTCAGGCACAGAGCAGAATGGAGAAAGGCTCTGGTGCATGAAGGTGCCAGGCATGTTCTTATCTCTGCAGGCCCAGACCCGTTAAGTGTGGCAGATAGACAAGCCCAGTGAGGAGCAGAGCGCCAGGGACTTACGCTGCAGGTTCTTGTTCTCCCGCTTCATTGTTTCCAGGTGGTCCAAGGACTCCTCATAGGCATTCTTCATCTTGAACAGCTCCGTGCTGAGAGAGCGCGACTCCTTCTGCGAGGCCTCCAGCTCAGCCTGCGTTTCCTCATACTTCTGCTTCCATTCTGCCAGGATCTGAAGAGAAACGGGATGTGAGGAGGGATGTGGCAGTCACGGGGGAATGCTAAAGCCAGGAGTCCTGGTGCTGGAGACCAAAAGACCTTGTCAAAGTTCTTCTGCTTCTTATCCAGGGCAGCGCAGGCAGCATTGGATCTCTCCACATCAATCATCAGGTCCTCCACTTCATTCTGCAGCCTCTGCTTTGTCTTTTCCAGGGAGGCACATTTGGCATTGACAGCCTCAACATGTTCCTCTGCATCCTGCAGGCGCTGTGCCAGCTTCTTCCTGTAAAGTGGTAAGCATAAGTAAGCAAATGGGAGCCTGTGGTGTGAAGCAGCATGTTTTTCACAAGAGCAAACTTAGCCTCTTGGTTGTGTGTGACCCCCATTCAAAGAGGTGTAAGACTTCTTCCAGACAGTCACTCTATTTCCATGTCTGAATTCTGGAGCAGTCCTGCAGCAGTTCCCTCTCTGCTGGCATCTCTCTGCTCTTCTGGACCTTTCTGCTTTTCCCCAGTGTGTACCTGCTTTCTCTCATATTTTGTCTCTTTGTGACCCCACCCAAAGGAGGACACTGACTTCTTCCTGACAATGTCATACGGTTCTCCTAAAATTTCCATTCTTAGTCTCTGCCACCCTTCCCCACGTTCTCCACGTACTTGGCCTCCTCGAGCTCCTCCGTGCGCTGAATCGCGTCCGTCTCGTATTTGGTTCTCCACTGGGCCACTTCGCTGTTGGCCTTGGACAGGGCTCGCTGCAGCTCCCCCTTGGCCTCCTGCTCCTCCTCATATTGTTCCCGGAGCAAGTCACAGTCGTGGCGAGCGGACTGCAGGGCGTGGGCCAGAGCGTTCTTGGCCTTGGGAAAAAATAGCAGTATGAAAATGAATGGAAACATCCTGGGAAATGTTCTTAATGAGTAGATCTTCGAAAGACCTGTGATGAGAAAGCTCTGTGAATCTGCAAAAGAATTAATGGATAGACTGCATGGAAAGAGAAGCAGTACTACTACAGGAAAACTTGCACTCCATTATCTAAGTGATTATTTTTCTCCCTTTCATCTGGTTGATTAAGTGATTTCACATATTTAGGAAAAAGCCTTCTCACCTTTATCTCTTCCTCTAAATGCCTCTTGAGTTCCTCAATCTGTTGGGTGAAAGCCTGTTTACCCCTTGACAGCTGAGAAACCAAAGCATCCTTCTCCTCCACCTGGCGTGAATATTCACCTGAGAAAATTTGCAGATACACAACAGTTTTAATGCTATTGATGGTGATATTGCAAACATTTGGAGTTGTAAAACCTGATAGTTCGCAGTCCATGCTGAAACTTATGGTCCCATTTCAAGCATTTCGTATGTGACACAAAGTGTGTTGGACAGACCATGTGCCCAGAAGAGTAACTTTTGCATTAACTCTAAGACATTTTTGATCTGCACGTGTAGATGCGTTTGTCTCACCTGACTCTGTCTGCAGACGAGCTCTTTGAGCATTGAGGTCATTGATCATGCGCTGATGCTCTTCTTCCTTGGTCTTAATCTCACTCAGCTGATCTTCCAGTGTGCGGCACATCTTCTCCAGGTTTGCCTGTGTTTCAGCATATGGGAAGTGATGAGTTAACCGTCCACACTCTAAAGAAGGCCAGGTGCAAGAAGATGTGTTGTATTCCACTGGGTCAACGAGCCTATAAAATATTTGTGTACCTTGGCTTTGGAGACAGACTCCATGTTGCTGGCCAAGTCATCAATCTCCATCTTCAGCTCACTCTTCTCCTTCTCCAGCTTCTGCTTCACGCGTTGCAGGTTGTCGATCTGCTCCCCCAGCTCAGCTGTGCTGTCCGCGTGCTTCTTGCGCAGGGCGGCAGCCGTGGCTTCGTGCTGCAGCGTGGCCTCTTCCAGGTCCCGGCGCATCTTCTGGAATTCTGCCTCACGCTTCTT
>VZTD01001290.1:1124259-1167578 GCA_013397725.1 Rhagologus leucostigma | reverse complement strand
ATGCGGGGGGCGTGCACCGCGCCCCGCCGAGCATCCCCCCCGTTCGCTGAACCCCTGCGAAGTTCTGCCCGGAGCGAAACTCACCGAAACACCCCCTCAAGCCCCCTGGTTTTGCATCTGTATTGTTTTGTTTGTGGTTGTTATTTGGGTTGGTTTGGTTTTTTTTCCCGGCGGATAGGTGTGAGGGAAAACACTCGGGAATGCTTGTGTGGTACACTGGAAGGCGGCCGCACTTGGCCCGCAAAAGATAAATGCAAAAGTGCGAGGTAACGTGTAAAATGCCACCAGCCTTGCCTGAAGCCGTCAAGATATTTTTTGGAGGATTCCCCCCTCTCTCCGTGCGAGGCAACAGGAGGCGGGTTTGGGGCTGGAGACCTCCTTTCTCGCACTGTATTCGGGGACCCGGCTCTGCTGCGCCGGAGCCCCAGAGGCGCAGGTGAGTCAGTGCCGTGAGACGCCACACCCGAGTTTCTGGGTAAACTCTGCCGTATTCCTGACCCAGCCGCCGTCCTCCCTCCAGCCGTTTCTTGTTTAGGACAGTACATTTAAAGCTATGGACAGCAAAATCCTGGAAGGAATTTCTCCAACTATTGCTTCTGCCTCTGCTAATTTTACATGCTGCTGCAGACAGGAAAGGATCGTAGAAGGAACTAAGACATGGAAAAATCAGTGTTTGTCCAGAGCAGGAGCGGGCTCTTCAGAGCGCGTCCCGCTGTGCCGCACACTCCTGCCCTGGTTGGCACAAGCAGCCGTGCTTCTCCCAGAGGACATCATTCCACGTGGAAAAATCTATTTATTTATTTTTTTATCCTGCTTGCAGCACCTGCTCCTTCCCGTGCTTGAGTCTTGGTCCAGCAAGTTACACTGAGGTTACCTGCACTCCACTGCTTAAAGTTTAAAATCTCTACCACACCAGAAGCTGTTGCTAGGGCAGCTCTTTCCTGGGTGTCAGCACTGCTGTCCCTGGAAAAATGTCTGGTTTTCCTTTCATTTAAACAAATGCAGATCAGGAGCAGCTCAATTACAATCAGCTTGGGAATGCTGATAGAAAACACGTTTGGGAGGTGAACCACACCCATTTGTCAAACATTCACTGGTTTCCCCCCAGGTCTGCCATCTTCAGGGCTTTCCTTAGAGTGGTGTGGTTTAAAAGATGCTCCTGCTGAGCGCTGCCCCGAGCTACAGGGAGATTTTGCTCCCGGTAATTGGAGGGTGGAGGGCAACACATTTGTTTGTTTCAAGTGAGCTGTAGCTCCGCTAAACCAGCTCTGCCCAGGCAAATACCGTGAGACTGATCCGTCTGGACAGTGTTGCCAGGACCTCTGCTCCCCAGTTCCCTCCATCCCAACCAATCTCAATTTTTCTACTCATTTCCCAACCTTGTTTTGAAACTTAGACTTGCTACTTGCCCTCCCACGCCCCTTTTCATTAACTTTTCATCAAACCCCTTCTTGTTCACCCTTTCCGCTGAACTCTGTTCTGATGTGGCAGCCATGCCCAAGAGTCACTCCATCCTCCCTGCTCCATCTCCTCAACTTCAGATCCCACTGTTAAGTTCTGTTGCTGTGTTTCCAGTGGCACTAATTAAACAATAGGTTATGGAGAGAGACAAGCTCCAAAAACATATCTTTAAATGTCACAGACGTCAGATAGAAATGGCAGGACATGTGGTGGGATGTTTTTATAACAAGGTTGCAAAAAACTCCAGAGGACACCTCTTTCTTTTCCTGGAATGCTGGATGAGGCTAAAGATAACCTTGAAAAGAAGAGACTGACAAAGAAAGCAAACTGGGAACTGCAAAGAGACTCTTGTCTTCTTTGGGGGAATCTTCGAATTGTGCTTGGAAACAGCATCGAGCCACCACGCAGGAAACTGTCAGAAAAGTTTGAGGTCAGTGTAAGTAGGAAAAAAGGCAACTAGGCAGCTTCGTTCTACATCAAAAATACCCCAGGCTCAACCAGCTGTTCTTAAATGTGGCAGAAAATCCACTGTGATTCAAACTGCCTTTTCTTTTTTTTTGTCCCAGAATAGGTAAGTAAAAACAGTTTCAATTTTAAGGCATTAATTAATGGTTAAAACATTAAAAAGAAAAAAAAAGTCTAAGCTAAATGTAACAACATTCCTGATGGATGATCAGAGGAGTCCCAGTTCTTCTTTCTTCCTTTCTTGCTTGCAAACTTTATTTCTTTAAGGGAAGAAACTAGCTTTCCTTTCCTGAAAGGAAAAAGGCAAAAAGGGAATGAGCACATTGCTATACCAAAGTAATCACGATTCCTTCCTCTTCTGCTTCACCATTTCTTTTCTTCTGAAATTCGAAGGACCTGCTCACAGCGATTTACCTCTTTTCTGGTATTTCTACAAATCCACCCGGCAGTGGGCAAGCACAGAACTCCCACAGCAAGTGGAGACAGCACACGCTATGAAGTTCAGCTGCATGTGGTGAAGAGCTGACCCTTGGAATCTAAACCTACAAGAGAGGGTTATTTTACTTCAGGGACTATTAAACATTTCAGAACTGGTTCTTATTCACAGCACAGAGCTCTAAATGTATCTTCCGTGAATTTATGAATTGAAGAATCATCACTCCCAGGGCTCCTACGGAGACAGAGATGGGCATAAACAGGTCAGGCACTGATCCAGTCCAATAGCCTGAGTCACTGCTACATCCGAGCTGCTGAGCAGATTCACATTTCCTCTGCTCTCAGTGCTGTGTGTAACAAGGTGAGTCAGGTTCCCTGGGACCACCCTGGGCACCCAACAAGACTCACCCGCATAGGTCTAAAAATATTGTGAGCAGAACTGAGTCATGGGATACCCTTGGTAAGGCTCAGAGCTGTTTTATACCCCAGGTGCACACAGAAGACTTCCCATTCTAAAAACCATCACCAAGATGACCACAAGCTTTGGTTATAAACGATGTGATTTGTACATATGAACTCCTAATTAGCGATGTTTGATTTCCAGTGACCTACAGGTATTGCTGTAACAACGGCTCAAGTGGGAAACAGATGCCAGAGGCATTTGAAGGATGTTAAATGGTGGAAAAGCAGGTAGAGTTTTCTCCTTAAAGTCCAAAGAATCTGCACCAAAGAATGTGACAGAAGAGACTTTCCTGCTAGGAGGCATGAGACCCTTAATAAATCTTTCTCCATGAGTAAAGTACACCTGTTGTCAGAAACTGCAGTGGGACAACAGGGGAGCTCATACTGCAACTTTCTCCTCCTCAGCAGGGAGGACTGTAAGGTCAATTTTTATTTTTCTACTGGTTCCAAAAATACTACCCCAGAACTGGGGGGGAGGGAGGAGGTGTCAGAAATCTGCAGGAAGCAAAGCAGCATCTCTGAGCCCACCATCCTGCTCACCATAAAGGTGGAATCTGAGTTTGAAAGTTGCTGAGGGGATGGCATCAGATCTGCATTTCTGCATTGCCTTCAGAAAGGAGGAAATACCTCTGCTCACAGCAGCAGCTGATAATACCAGAAAAAATACTTCAGTGGCAAAAAATAGACTGGGGGAGGGAATAAATTGCCATTTCTTTCCTAAAAATAAAAAATTGCAGTTTCTTTCCTTCCCTGTTTTGGGGGTTTTGCTTTTTACCCCATTACAAATTTGAAAAAGCACTTTGGCAGACAGGAAATCAATAAAAACTGGACAAAAGTTGCTGCTTCTGGTATAAAAATTGATAGAAAGTATTGATGAAACCTCAGACCCAAAGTACTGGCTGGATTCTAATTTGGCACTGACAAGAATTCTTTATTCTCAGCTGTGTTGGGCAAGTTAAGTCTGGACAGCTAGACCTGGAGGTTACGGATCTGCTGTCCCTCAGTCCCTTTGGCAGTACAAAGCAAAGGGATGCAGAACTTATGAGAGGCAACAGCATTCAGCTGAGTCAAACACACAAGAATTAGGAACAATTAAAGCTCCCTGTGTATGGAGCACCTGGGATGCACTCAGGATGGCTCAGTGCATGGATAATGGCTAAGCCTTTCCCCTTTCCACTTCTCATTCAACATGGCCCTGTGCCACATTCCCGGGACCCCAGCCAACCTCTGCTCGAGTATGGCATGATTAATTTTTTTTGTCGTGGTGCTCATCCCTAATCTGCTGGTGCTTTGTAGGCACCATTGAATATCTTCTGCATTTTACCTCGTCATACCGGGATCAGACAGGAAACTGGGGCACAGGGAGATTAAGGTCAAAATGGTCAGGGAAATCACAGTGTCCAACTTGAGACCTCCTTTAGCAGAGGAGTCCCAGTTCAGCAGAAGTTTATGCATTCAGTATCTGGAGGCTTCAGTTACAGCTGTGAGAGCAAAGCACTTCTCCAGATCACAGCCTGTGCATTCCCCATGAGCTTATGAAAAATATAGGAAGAATGGGCAGTGGGAGACACTAGGTTTGAATGACTTGCACAGCTTCATGGAAGATCCCTGTTTAACAGGAGGTTTAACAATAACAGCTCTTGCTTGCTTTTAACACGACACTTTTTATAGCCCTTGCCTTATTGTTTCATAGCTTTCATTTTCTCTAGCGAGCACACCAAAGATATTACAGGCCAAAGTTGCACACAAGTCAGAAGAAGTCAGTGGGGGAGGTTTATACACACACATACATGAAATATTGTGGGGAGTGTAACTGAAGACTCTGTTGCAGTGCACAGACCTAAGGGCAGAAGCAACCCAGCCGTTATATGGGCATTGCCTCCCTTTGGAGTGCTTAGAAACCCAATTTTTCTTTTCCACAGCCTTTTCTTAAGCCAGAATCAGACACTTGGGAAAAGAGCCTTTAAAACATTATCATTTTATTAATGTTGTTTTTCATACTCCTTCACCTGCAAGGTCTGTGCTTCAGTTATCATGAGTCCAGCTGTGCAGTCACAGGGAGCCATTAAAGCTTCTGAAATGACCTAAAATAACACCTTGAATTGAACAGCATCAAAACTTTCAAAGTCCATTATCACAGCATCAGGCAGGTTCTGCAAGGTCCAAACCAAGACTCATGTGTACTTTCTCCCTGGAAGAAGGGAACTCCCTCCTTTTCAAGGGTACAGAGCTTGTAATTCTAACCCTGAGAGGAAATCATGACACATGCTGCAGCACATTTGTGGGTAGGAAAGCATACAGTGATTGAGAGTGAAAGTTTTCATGTCTTTGAAACTTTCAGGAGGGAAGAAGTGGAAATCTCAAACTGCTGCTTGGAAAGGAGGGGAGAAGAGTCCTCTGATTTAACCTAAAACCCCAGTGTGACCAGTACCACAGGATGGCAGCTTACAAATGCCCAGGAAGCAATGTTTGGGACAAGGGTAAATCACAGTCAGAGTCAGATGTGAAAAGTAAACAGTTGGTGTTCAGTAGTCAAAAAGGTGTGTGGAATAAGGGGAGGAAATGTTCTTCCATCCTAAGGACAGCAAATATCAGCACCAAGGTTAATCACTGGGGGCTCTAATGAGTCCATGGCAACTTCCTCTCCCAGGGTTTCATCCTGAGAAATAAGTTGATAGAAACCAATAACTCACTGGCAGGCTTTACAGAGATAAATCACTGGATTAATTACAGAAGACCAAGAAAAATGGACTTGTGTCATTCTCTTCTTGCTGTTGTTTTTGGGTTGGGTTTTTTTTTTTAAGGAGAAAATATTTTTGCTCAGAACAGGTAATACCTGAAATAACAATCATGTGCAGATGGGATGACAGTTCTTCAACATTGTACTCTTCAGCTTATTTTTGCCAATAGCTGAATCATCACAGAAAAGATTCAGAATAGGAAACAACTCACTTGTTTATCTTAGAAGAAGCATTTTGCATTTAAAGTAGTGTCCATCTAAGAACATGTCACAGAAGCACGTTCTGCTTCTCTTGGCCTTTTTGACTAATCCTAGATTTTTACCCCAAAATCATCCTTGCAGGCATGCTCTGAGGAAATCCATGACAGAGGCAAGGACTGCACAGGGTCACAGCTCCTTCCTGGGCAGAGTTTGCAATGCTGGGTTGAAGCCCTGCTCTTGACCTCTTGACTCCAGGGTTCCATATTGGGGGGACTCTTTGGACTACTTGAACCAGCAATAAATCCTTGACACCAGAGGGGCAGGAAACTCAAAAATAAATGCTATCCTCGTAGCAGAAAGGGATATTTTTTCAGTCAAGAGTGGATAATAGTCTTGATTAAGTCTGATAGAAGCCCCAAAAAGCATATGTCCCCTTGTACCCCAGAGGTCGCAATCCCAGCAGAGGGGAACTGGGGGAGTGTGAAAGGAACAGCAGCAAATAACCCCCAGTCTTCTTCTGGAGCCATGGCCACACATTTGAGATGAGAGGAGAGCAAGAGCCCTGCTGGAGAATGGAGCCATTTTCTGCATCAGAGCTGTTTTTCAGGCTTCCTGCAGGCTCCAAGACATGAATTGCTTCATAGGCTGTGATCCGACCGCGTTTCTAGGCTTTCTGGGGGATTCCCAAGTGAAGAAGCTTTTCTTTGCTAAAGAAGGGCAAGCTGAGAGTCTCTGGTCCTATGACTCAAGGATCTGGGGCTCTAGTTCTGATCATGGGTCTTTTTTTTTTTTGGATGATGAATATTTTTGTCCTTGCACAGGTGGTAGCACACGTGGGAAGCAGACAGGAATGCTGCACTGGCAGGAGCAGGGACAGACCAGCCGGTCACCCCTGGTGCCCGTGGCAAAGTGAGACACTTCATTTTCCTTTCCAGAGGTGGTACAGGTTATTCTCACGTGTGACACCTTTTCTGGACCCTTCTCCACATGAGAACCATGCCAGTTTTGAAGTCTCTTCTGAAATCAGCAGGAGCTACAGAAAAAAACTTTCCCCAGAACTAAAAGTCCACTGTGTTCACCACATTTTATGTCACAGGGATACCTCTGAGAGCCTGAGGACTGTGCCTCAAGTATACTAGAAAATCTCGAGACTTTCTGGCATCTGAAGGATGGACATAAGTGGGTGACATTAAATTCTCCTGGAACTTATATACTTAAAAACGCAGACACCAGAGAAAGGTGTTAAACACAACGTTTGTGTCTAATGCAGGCAATCTAAGTCCAGTGTTTCATATGTTTGGGGGAAAATATTATAATAACAGTGATGCGGTTAAGAACAAGTTGTTGGGGTTTTTTTTCCAATTTTAAACTTATTTATATACACTCATTTATTAAAAATTATCTTTGAGAAGGAAATTACTTGCATCAGAGCTTAGCTCAGCTGCATTTATTTATTTTTTTTTTTTTTAGAAATTGTCATTAGAACTCAGCATGGGGCTAATTTTGAGTTTAAACATACTTATTAGAACTTGTGTTACTGGAAAGCCAGAAAGTTTAGCTGTCCAGGTTTAGGATGAGTGGTGGCTGGCTGGCTGCTTTTTCTTTTTCAGATTAATTCTGTGTGAGTTTTCATATTGATTTTCACAGGAGCAGAAAGAAGCCCTTAAGCTGGTGTGTTTATAATAGTGCCTCCTCAGAGAAGTTAAAAAAACTTAGCATGGAATTGCCTCTTTTTAGTACAGTTAATCTCAACCTATCACCTCACTGGCAATGTTTTCTCACATTAAGTTTTATTAGGATTTGCTGCTGGCTCTGCAGAAAAACACAACATAGAGGCAAAATCTGCTGACACGCAGACCTTTCATAACAAGTGACACAGCTGCTACTCCAGTACTTCTTTGGAAAGCAGGAACATTTTACATGACTAATTGATTAGCATGGAAAAGGTGTCCCTAATTTGCTGTTCTGCTGGATACACAGAGTAACACAACTCTTCACTTACACAAACTGGCCCAGCAGATGAGATCCTGTTTAAAATGCTATTCAGCCTGAGTTAAGCATTGAAGGACGCTAAATTCTGCTTCATAGGAAGGAAGGATGTGCCAGGTCATTGATCAAGCAACTTTCAAAGAAAAAAAAAACACTTTCTAGGTGATCTGGTTCCTTCCCGTGTGTTTACAAACGTGCCAGGCAAACAATGTAAGATAAAACACACATTTCTGTTTAGAGTGGGTGACCAGTCTGAAGCCTACAGACCTTGTACTGCCTGCAGCACCTTTGGACCGTGGAAAAAGTCTTAGGATGAGGTGTCCCTCAGAGTCAAGCCACTGATTAATTGGATCCAACCCTCACCCCAACAACTTCTTGCTGGATAAAAATGAACCGAGCTCGTCTTGCCTTTTTTTTTTTTATGACAGGGGTTTGAAGAGGGTTCAGGGGAAAGGAGTTACTGTGTGCTACTGAGCCATTAGAATTTCTCTTCTGTGACAGTGGGGGACCAAGAGTTGCTCAGAGTATCCCAGGCAAAAACCCTGCAAATGCTGACGGTTGATCAGTTCTTTATTTCAACATCGTAACTGTTACTTTACTGTGGAACAAGTTATTGGGTGGTGTAAAACCCATTTTTACGTAAGGCAGTTAATTAAATCACCTTCTTGAAACTTAGAGCATCTGAACATTTGGACAATAATTTGACGTTGCTTTTTGAAAGCAGTTCGCAGCTATATCGCCTAATTATTTGACATCTAATTCCTTAATCTATTTCCACGTTTACAAATGCAGCTCAAGTTAACTACAGATTGTAGAAATCACTGCACCTAAAAGAGTTTTCCGGCTGCTGGGTTGTGACAGGAGTGCAGAGCAGGCTACAGTTTTCCACTTCATGTGTGAAGAGAAAAAAGTTGCTCCTACAGTCAGTGCTGTGAATACAAAATATAAATATAAAAGGAATGTGTATATGAATATTGCCATGTACAGGAGTATGAGTGGTTGTAGCCGTAATAATTATCTCTGTAATAAATATTACTTTCATTTCCAAAGACCACAATTTGTTCTTGCACTGTAGCTCCTCACTGAAGTCCTTTGCATTCAGTAATCAAATAATTCAGGGCAAGGATTTCTCCATAATGAAGGGCAGCAGTTGGCTGTACACTGCTGAATCTCATTTCCATCAGAAAGATATAATTACAGCCTTACATTAATTTCTGGTTAGAAAACTGGGAATTATCAATACAAACAGATTTGTACCAGAAACACTCATTTTTAAAGTGCTTTTTGAGCTGCAAATCATGCAAAAATCATCTGATCGTTAATTACATCAATCCCACTTATCTTTGTCTCAGAATAGACAGAGGCTAGACCTAAAGAAAAGCAGACTTATACAATTACTAAATCTTCTGCAAAAAAACCCCAACTGAATCCTGCATCTTTTATAGGGTACAAGATTCACATCCTGCTGTTTTCAATCAAACGACTCGGAGACTTTTCTCTGCTAGGAATAGAAATACACATTTAATAAGCATAAACCTAATGCCCCCTGTTGGTTATATACAGCTTAAACCCTCGCCTGTGCACACAGGGACTCCTCATCTCCTACTGCTGACTAAAGCATCCCACGGAACATTTAAGGTTTTACATGGGCACAGAGATGATGCTCCAGAATCACCTGAATTAATTTCTCTCCTCCCTCACAGGCACAGAGCCGCATTTTGGTACGTAAGATGCTTCTGTGCCTACAAAGCCAGCCCATACCCACCAGAGTGCTCTGCAATACCCTGTCCTCAATCACTGCACATGGAAATTGCAGATTAATGGAATCATAGAATCATCAGGGTCGAAAAACACCTCTAGGATCACTGAGCCCAGCTATTAACCCAGCCCTGCCAAGCCCACCATGAAACCATGTCCCCAAGTGCCACATTTACACATCTTTTAAATCCCTCCAAGGATGGTGACTCCACCACTGCCCCGGGCAGCCTGTGCCATTGCTTGACATCCCTTCACTGGAGAAATTTTTCCTGTTATCCAATCTAAACCTCCCCTGGCACTCCTCAAGGCAATTTCCTCTTCTCCTGTCCCTTCTTACCTGGGAGAAGAGACCAACTCTCACCTGGCTACAGCCACCTTTCAGGGAGTTGTAGGGAACAGCAAGGGCCCCCTGAGTCTCCTCCAGACTAAACAACCAGCAGTCCTATAGCCCGGGGTCCCTGTGTTACCTGTTAAAATAAGCCAAAATGTTAATTGTGGGTCAGATGTTTAAAACCAAATGTACTTGGGGTTTTTAGCTTTTCCACAGAACATTTCACTAGTTTCTGAGGAGAGCTCCAAACTGAAAACTAACAGCATCTCCGGCTATGTGTGTATTCTATGGTCAATTTAACCTAAATTTGTAATTGCCCTTTATTGAGAAAAGCCATAAGAACAATTAAACAAAAATATACAAAATTAAGTGGAGGGGTTTTTTACCAAAATTTCTTTGACTAACAGCACTTTCTCTGTTGAGTGCATGTTGAGCACAGTGATTCACCTGGCTCTGCACAGAAGATGATGCTGAGAGACTCCTGCTACCTGTGGTGTCAGGAGCAGCAAGAGCCAATATCTTCAGAGGCAGGAATTCCTTCTGTGAGTGGCAGGAGGCTGCTTGTACCCCTCTCTGTACCTTTGCCTTTCAGCAAGGACCACTGCCAGCCACAGCTGAACACTCTCTGTCCCTCCTGCCCGCCGGACACATCCCCAGAGGAGATGCTGGACCAGTCCTCCACAGCTGGCTGAACACCTTGTCCCTCAGAAAGACACCACTCAGTGTGGAATCATAGAACCATTCGGCTTGGAAAAGACCTTTAAGGTTATGGAAGCAACAAATAGCTCAGACCTACGCAGCGGAGCAAAATGCAAAGACCATTCTCTTGTCCCGACCTGCAAATAGCATGAGAATTGGAGGCACACAGTGGGAGTTACCATCCTCTCACATTTTACTGCAAATGCCACCATTAAAGTTGTTACATTTGTGAGGATTCCTGTGCCATCCCCTCTAGTGTGAGCCTGTGATGCGACAGACTCCAGGGATCATCAGAGAGAGGAAGCCCAGGGCTGGGTATCTGCAATGCCAGCCTCTCCTAGGGACACAGCTGGTGTCCACCACACAGATGGAGAAATTGCTCAGAGCCTAAAGGACTGTCAGTGTTACAGAATCACAGAATGGCTTGGGTTGGAAGAGACCTTAAAGATCACCTAGTTCCAATCCTCTGCCATGGGTAGGGACACCTTCCACTAGACCAGATGGCTCCAAGTCCCATCCAACCTGCCCTCGAACATTTCCAGGGGTGGGGCAGCCACAGCTGCCCTGGGCAACCTGTGCTGCGGCCTCAGCACCCTCACAGTCCAGAAATTCCTCCTAATACCTAATCTAAGCCTGCCGTCTCAAGTTTGAAACCATTGCTTCTTAAATCCCACTTCATTCCCTTACCTCAGCTCCCAGAGTAGCTGCCTCTCCTTGGGGAACAGCTTCATTTTGGCTTCAGATCAAAAGCATGCCAGTGATATCAGGGTCAGGAGTGAGAGGGACAAACTGAGCTCTCTGTGAAAAGACAGAACGTTGAAATGCAGGGAAACACGAGGAGATATTTTGTTACTGCTGGCCAAATGAACCTCATCTCCCTCAGCCACAGCAGGCGCAGCCAAAACCAGCACCTCTGCTTTGTCTTGCTTAAATTACTGCAGAGCTCTTTCTTGCTGCCTGCCTTAACCCTGCACACCTGGCTGGCAGAGCTACCCCTCACCTGTGCTGGGCACAGCTTTTCTCAAGCCACTCTCTGCACTCCCTGCCAGGCTGTAAGTGGCACCCATCCACTGCAGGGGTGCTGAAACGCCTGGGGACCCAGGATGGGAAGCCATGAGCCCCATGAGTACCACCCAACCCCTTGGTACCCTGCAGAGTAACAAGTGTCACTGGCAAAAACAGGCTTATTTCTCCAATTTGTATTATTTGTCCCAGGAGGAGGGTGGGTTGGTGCTAATTCAACCACCTGGGTCTCATCCTACCAAGATCAGGGAGGCAGCTGGTGCAGGTTCTGATATTGCACCTTGGGAGCCAAGATTTGGGGTGCCACCCCTCCAGTCACCTCAGTTGTCTCTGGGTTTGGCCAAAGCCAAGTTTCATACCCGAAGTCTCTCAATTCCCCATCTCTGGCACAGCTGAGCTGAGCTGGAACTGTAAGTTATAAAACATTCAGGTTCCTTAATTTGCAGCAGCACGTGAGAAAGATGGCGTGGCTGCAGTTATAGAATAAAACACGGGCGATGGAGAACCAAGCTGTAAGCATTCCTTTGAATCAAATCCAGCAAAGCCTGCAACAATTTTCCAATATCCAGTTGCTCCTTCAACAAAAGCAAATGTAATTTCCTCTCTGCCCTTAATTTGAAAACATCCTACATTAGATGATTTTTGGGATATTCATTAATGAAATATAAATCCTATCAGTAGTTAGGCAACAAAATTCCATTGCTGCTTTTGACATAAAAATATCTTTACTAAGCCACTCTTGAACCAGCATTATTTGGATGGAATTAAAATGTTATTTCAGGTCCTTTGATAGAGGTTTGGGGATATTTTTGCTCTTCCTGGCACTCTCCCCTCCTGTCTTTTTTTAAATAAATTGAAGAAATCTCATCAGTGATAGGAGAGAGGCGAGACACTGCAAAGAGTATCTGGATTTATGTGTTAAAGTGTTTTGTGCAATCCAGTCTGACTTTATTCCATACTGGGGAACCTGATGCTTATCCTCACATGTAGTTCTTTGTGACCTCCAAGGCCATGAAGATAAGAAGAGCAAAGCTTTTAAAATAATGCAGTGTCATATCTCTGAAAGATTCCTGTAAATCTGCCTTTGAGGCTGAAGGGAGGGAAGGAGAATCCAACTGAACAAAAGCTTTAAAAAACACATGTGATACACTACAGATCTGTGTAACCACTCAATGAAACTGGAAGAAAAGGGGCAAAGAAACACCTGCAAAACAGCTCTGAAAATGGCATGGGATGCCAGCAAATGATAAAGAAACTCTTGCAGCCTTTAAGGACATCAAGTGAAATGCAAAATGCTCAAAGTTGGCTTGGCTCGCTCTCTGCTTGATTTGAATTTCAAGCTCTGATGTACAAAAAGCTTTGTCTCCATGCAAGGTTTTGAAGTCCTGCAGGACTGCCTGCCTGGATGCTTTTGCTTTGAAGCTGTCTAAAGCTTCCCTTGTCATCACTGTTTCACATTAAAATATATATTCTCCATTGCAGGACTTAGTAAATAGATTTTCAGCTGTTCTATCCCCTTCTTCCCCTTTGCTCCATCAGATTGTTTTCTTCAGGCTCCATGTATGTGCAGATTTAATGGGGAGATCTTTAAAAAACAATGCTTTCCTTAGAGAAAACAGTAAGTTAAAAGCCATTTGTTGTCTCATGCTGTCAGATTTTTTGCCAACAAAACCAGAAAACATAATACAATGAGAATTATCTGTGCTGTAAAGCAAAACTGCCTGCCTCTTCTAAACCATTCCTTTGTCCTGGTTACATCAATTCCTGACACTGAAGTGTTTCCATGATCTCAGCCTCCTTCCAGGTGATGCCCAAGCCCAGTCCCACGAGCTGAGCAGAAGACAGTGGATGCACGTGATGGTTCAGATCACAGGCTCTGCAGATTCCCTGTGCCCTGCATTTCAGGCTCAGTGCTGGGTCCTCTGCCAAGTGCACCCTCTGCCAAGCTCCAATGGCTCCCACATCCTCCCAGATCACACTGAGTATCTTTGCCTTTCCCTCCTTTTGCAGCCTTCTCTTTCTCCCTCCACTTCATGCTTCTACTCATCACTCTCCATTTTCCTCCTTTTCATGACCCACACCCCTGATCTCTTGCCTCTTGAACTCCTCTTCTTGGACTTATCTCCTCCATCTGCCTCTTCTAGAGGTGGAACAGAATCAGAATGGATAAACACAATGGATTCAGAGAACAGCACTGCAATTGAGTGAACCACCAAACTTAACCAAGGATATGATGTTTTTGCAAAGGGAAAAGAAGATTCCCCTCTTTCACATTCCATATAATGAGTAATAGTGATCAAGATCTGAAGGTGATCTTCACCCATCGCCAATTTTAAGAAGGTTTCAGGCAAAGCATTATGTATTTTAGAAATGTGAATACACTGCGGTGATCCATGAGCTGACATAAGCAGGCAGAAGAACAAGGAGCTGCGTCAGTAAGGGACACCCTTAAAAGAGATTAAAGCTATAAAGATATAAACTTGATCTGCAGCATAAGCATGTCTGTCTCCAGTTACTCTGTTGTCTTTGCCTAGGAGGCTGAAATACGCCTATTAATTGGAAATTAAATAACACAATTCTGCTTTTAATGAATAAGATTTACTAATCCTACATTGCACAGTCTGAGCAGAGACTCCGTGTAGAAAGTATTGCGTCAAATTCTTTTTATTCAAATCTTCTATGTTTTTTCTTACTCCGTCTACTAGTTTATTTCTCAAATCCCGCAGCTGCAGGTTACCCTTATGTTCTGAATCCTGTTTCAGCCCCATAAATCACGGAATCACAGAATGGTTTGGGTTGGAAGGGACCTTAAAGATCATCTCACTCCAATCTCCTGCCATGGGCAGGGACACCTTCCACCACACGAGGTTGTTCAAAACCGTGTCCAACCTGGCCTCGGACACTTCCAGGGATGGGGCAGCCACAGCTTCTCTGGGCAGCCTGTGCCAGGGCTTCACCAGCCCCACAAGGAAGAAGTTAATACAAAATCTAAATCTACCTTCCTTCATCTTAAAGCCATTCCCCCTTGTCCCTCTCCCCACATGATCTAATCCCTCTCCATCCCCTCTGTGCCCTGCATACAGGAGCTCTGTGTCACACACCTCCCCAGAGCATCACCCCTTGTTCCCCTTTGGTGCTGCAAATCCTACTCCCTCTCCCCAGCACTCCACTATAACCTGAGATCCCCTGGAAATGAAACGACCCAACCCCTCGCAGTATTTACATCTATCCAGCAGCTCTTGGTGGAAATCATTTGAGCAGCTCTGGTTTATATCTTTGTGAGGTTTCTTAAACTGCTGCCCAGCTCTGATTAATTTGCAAGCCCCTGGACTTTCTGTATTACTCCCTATTCCCTTGTTAACACAGCTTCCACAATGTTCTTGGCTTTTCACAGCTGCTTTGCATTGCGGCTGTTTTCCCCAGGTTCACAGGGATACCTGAAGCTGTTCTTTCCAAGTAACTCAGACCCTGTGTGCAAGGGTGACTCTGGTCTACCCTGATTTTCCATTTCCTCCAATTTTCTTAGCTAAGAGTATCTCAACTGGCAGATTTTGAGGAATTAATATGAATCTGGAGCAAAAGTAAATTTTGCTGGAAATTCACCAAGCTCCGAGGCACATGATGTCTTCCACATTCCTTCAGGGCATCTCAAATTTCTTCATGCTTTTCCCAGGCTCTGAGGGACCAGCATGTCAAACACAGCACGCGATTCTGCCTGGACCATCAGAGGCAGAAGCTGAGTCCTGCTTCCTTCTGAGCAAATTTCTATAAAAGAACACAGAAGACCTTAATAAATAATAGAAAAATTGGTAAATTTTCTTGGAGGCTGCTGGTGGAAAACAGGCATAGCCTTCTGTTAGATCCTTCTGGGATTCCTCAAGCAGCTGTCCGGTTCAAATTAACTGAAGACATTTGTTAAGGCAACATGTCTTCTTAATTTGTAGTTTCCTTTTTTGAAAGGTGTTTTGATTAAACGGTTTTTCACTTATCAAACTTGAAGTCCTGAGTATAAAATTTAGGAGGGGAAAAAAACCCCCAAAAGGGAATGAGGTATAGGTTTATTTTTGACAGCTGGGATATTTTCCAGGCAGGCTACCACAAGACGGGGTGCAAATACACCCCTGCAGGTGCATCAGTGTGACCAGAGCTAATCCAAATAGCATCAGGTGAGGGCGAGAGCCTCTCAGCACAGCTGAACCAGGTTATTTAGGCATCTGCAGAGAGGCCTTTTCTTCCCTAACACGAAGCTCAGCACTTCTTTAGCCAAATTGAACCCATCGAAGAACTCCCACTTTGTCCTGACAGTGGCTGTACCAAGGAGCTGGAGAAGTCCCAGCTGGGGGTCACAACCTCTTGGGGGTCCACTGATTATTTCTAAAGTTCTCCAAGACTTCTACAGCCAGATGACCCCGTATAAGTGCTGCAGTGGCCTGAACCATTTATTTAAACTTTCCACTGGACTGCTGCTACCACATGCTTCTTTCACACTTCCCTGGTCCAAACACTGTGGATGCCAAAATGACTGGGGCTGAGCAGAAGGATATGGGGTTGGTTCTGATTCCCTGGCAGCAGGGAAAAACGATAATTTGGGCAATCTGATTAAATCAGGTATATGAAACTAAGCCGTTGTTTTTCCTGCCTTTGAGAGCAGCTCTCACGAAGAATTCCATCAGGAGAAAGTCAACCCACAAATGAGCTCATACAACCAGAGCCAACCACAAATAGTTTACTGCTCTGATTGTTGTTTAATGAAATTTGTGAACTAGTATTAAGCTTTTAAGAGATTTTCATGAGGTTTTTTCACATGTCTTTTTAATTTTTAGTGGTTACTTTCAAAACGGGACAGTTTCCAGAGTTACCTGGGGTGTACCTGACTGCAGCACTTATCTGTTTCAATACACTCTACTTTTTTTTGTTTCATATGCAAACTTTGTCATGTAGATTACCATATCAACAAGCTGTTTTATTTTCTGCTGTGTTCTGCACCCAAAGTAGCTCCAAAAACCAGGTGTGTTGCTGCTGAGAAACATTTTCGAAGCAACACGGTTTTTGTGGTTTCACGACACAGAATAAAAACACAAGGACAAAAACCTGAGGTACTGCTGCAGATAAAGGACCCATTGTCCTGTTTCCACCACTGACTGAGAACAGGTGTATGGGAAGGAATACAAGCACCTGGCAGTCATATGAAGGTGCAGTCCAAGGTTGCTCTCCAAAACTGATTTTTTGCACTCCAGGAGTTTCCTAAGCCAGAGGTGTTTCCTTTGCATTTAATATTGACAGACAGCTTCTTCCTCCACGAGTTTGTCTAGCTGCTCTTTGAGCACTGAGCCAAATATCTGAACCAAAAGTTCTGGTTTTTTGTTTGTTTGTAATAGGAAATCTGAGGGCAGCAGCTGCCATCACAACTGATTTTGAGAAAAAAAAGATCTCATATAAAAAGTACAATGAAACTCACGAAGATTTATTATTCAACAAGGCCAAGTGCGACATCCTGCACATGGGTCTGGGCAATCTCAGGGCAGGCTTAGATAAGGAATAAATTCTTGATTGTGAGGGTGCTGAGGCCCTGGCACTGGTTGCCCAGAGAAGCTGTGGATGCTCCATCCCTGGAAGGGTTCAAGGCCAGGTTGGATGGGGTTTTGGACAACCTGTTCAAGTGGAAGGTGTCCCTGTCCGTGGCAGGGGGTTGGAACAAGATGATCTTTAAGGTCCCTTCCAGCCCAAAACATCCTGTGATTCTGTTGTTCATGGACTTGGCTTCCAGGAAAACAAAACCAAAATGAACAGACCTAAACAACAAGCATTTCTCAAAGAGCTAGCTTTTACACGTATAAATGACAAGTTGTACATAACAAGACAATTTTTCGTAGTTCCTACTGGTAATTTCCAATAAACATCCTTAAGCTTACTGGGGAAAAAGTCAAATACCCAAAAAAAGCACCGTATTTCAATCATCATCACTACCAAGCTCTGTTTCAGAGAACAAAAGTATCCCATAGAAATGAAGGTTGTCAGAGACATAATGTCACTTCATGGGTTTTGATCTTTATTCACTGTTTGCAAAACACATTTTTCGGAAATGAATTAATTTGGTGTGGTTCCCTAAAACCCAGGTAAGCTCCAACTCCTGACTTCTCCTGGGACAGCCACTTTAACACTGAAATACAGTGAGAGAGCCAAGGACAGCTGAGCATCTGCCATTTCTGGGGCATTTCTTACTTCACAAACGCTGCTCAGCCCAAACAAAGCTAATATATGCCTGAGAACTCCTCTTTCTAATTGCCTTCCCCTGCCAGAAACCAACTGACCAAGAAATCTGCATGGGGTGTATTTTGTCTTGGTCTGTACTTAACCACAGTAGCATATTTCTATGGGAACATCACTGTGTTTTATAGATGTGCTGGTGCTGCCACGAGCTTTGCTCATTATTGCTTCCAAAAGCTTCTGGTCAGAGCCAGGCACAGCTTTTCCTCTCTGAGCACTCACAGCTAGACACAGACACGGTGTGGGGCACATCCTTTCCAGCCTGTGCAGTGTTTACTTGTGCAAATGCAGGACTTCTGAAGGGATAAACAACTGGTTTCCCTCTTTTCCAGCTGTATAAGTCCAAGCCTTTGCACAGATGCGTCCTTTACGTCTTGTTTCAAACGAATTGGCAAACCTTGAAGGAAAAAGATGCTTTTGGCATCTCTGAATCGTAATGAAATACGTCTCTTACAGCCATGCAGCTTTCTGGTGACTTTAAAGATCGTTGCAGTCTGGTCTTTGATCACATGCTCAGTGCAGACACAAGCTTGAGGTAAGAGTTTTAATATCAGTTCCACATAAGGAAAGAGGCCACCCAGAAGGGCCAGATGAGCCTTGGACCCTGGTTTTGAAGAACAGATGCCTTTTTAATTTTATATTATTGTATTATATCACTATATTATGTTATACTTTGTGTTATGTTATGTAATGTTATACAGTAATATAGGAAGATTTATAGACTCAACTTTTACTCTCAGCTCCCTGAAATCTCTGTTTGTTAAAGGAAACTAACATTTCATCGAGACTGCTTTTCTTCATATTATGATAATGCTGCATTCTTATTGACTGCTTTCTTTAAATTCTCTGTTGTGTTAGTCAAGCTGTCACTGTTTGAAAGACATGAGGTTGTTGGTTCTGCTTGTGAAGGAAGACACGCGGAGGGATCAATTGCTTTCATTACGCAATAAGCTGTCTGTTCTCATCTCACTGCTGCTGCCTTTGCTCCTACAGGACCTGTGCCCCTCGGTTTTGGCAAGCAGGAATTGCCATCAGGCTTCCATGGCCTTAATATTCACTTTCTTTTTTGGTTTTTCGTCTTTTATTATGGTTCATCCACACAGTCTCTTGGAAAATTTTTGGTTACCTAGGGGGCTGCTGTTCACCCAAAAGTCCTTCTCTTGCCGTGTCCATGGCCAGCAACCTTCCCACATGTCCCTCTGCAGCCTTTGATCCACACCGGGAGGTGACAGAACAACATCTGGCACTTCGCAGGTTCAGTGGATAACACCTGACCCCAGTTTCCCCAGGGCTCACAGCTGAGGAAGACCTCGTGGCCAGTGTCCCATGAGAGCCTTTTCTGAGGTCAGGGAGGACAGAAATAGTGACTGCCACTACCTATGGCATGGAAACCTGCTCCCGACTTCAGCAGAAGGGTAAACAAATACTCAGAAATGGTGGGATTTGGGGAATTTTCAGGCAATTTGGTGCTGTTCTCCAAACTGATCTTCCTGTGTTTTTATTGTCTGTGAAATGTTTCTACCACAAACCCTCATCTAAGCACCCAAATTAGGGAATAAGTTACACCCCTTGTCTAGTTAATATATGTAATCCAGCTGCTCACCACTGCAGCTGAAGATTTTACCTATACAGACGTAATTCTATTTCAGGATATTTGAAAACTGCCAAGGGAAAAAGATAAGCAAGCATATAGCACGGCATGTGAGAAAAAAAACCCACACATTTCATCCAAACTGCCTGTTGGGCAGGGTATTGTACCTCATCATCTTCCTAAGGTAGTTTGTTTTTTTTTTTTAAGTTTTCCCACACAACCACAATGGAGCTGTCAGTGCAGTTTTACACAGATCCCCAGCAGGTGTGAGACAGTGTGATCTCCAATAACTCTGTTCGTGTTCATGGAGGATTTGGCCTAAGGTGTTAAAATATTTACTGCAGAGAGATTCATAGATCTATTATAATTACATTTTATCTACTGATCAAACCTCTGACTGTTCCTAGTGCCTTAATTACTAAACTTGGATTTCTTCCAGGAAGAGATAAACACCAGTAGACAGATGGGGAAGAAAAAAAAAAAAGGATAATTTAACATTTCCCTGGAGAAACAACAGAGAAGAAAACATTTAACAATAACCAAAATTAAGAATAGATTAAGATGTTCAGTAGTCATTGTTCATGAACAAAATCAGACATGAGAAAGGGGCACAAGCCATGTTACAGCTTCATGTACCCAGCTGGTCCCTAGTGCCCACTCGCCCACCGAGGTTCCTCTTGCCCACCAAATAACCCTTTTTACTGGACTTCTGGCACTCCTTATGGATAAAAATCCCATTGATTATTCAAAGGCCTGGTACAACACACCAGTAGGAAATTTTTCGTGTTATTCCACCTGAGGTTTTACCTTCTGATCATCACAACTTTGTCTTTAAAAGCTCTGTGACCTGCTGGCTGCAGTTCTGTGACACCACAGGAGTTCACCAGTTTCCTTGCAACAATTTGTTCTGTTTTTCAGCTGGGGATGGAAATTAAACTGGAGGTAACACACAGGTAACTCATATTAATCAACACAACTTCCCAGTGCTGCAAAGAGCCGTGACAAGCTTTCCTGCGAACTAAAGTCAGGAGGGCGAAAAAAACATAAAGGAATTTTGCAAGGCAGTTCCCACTGAACCCTTCTTTCAGTACCAGGGTGTCTGGCATGAGCAAGAGCTCCAGGAAATCTGTTCCAAGTCCTTTCCTGGATGTGTATCACACACACACATGCTGCTGGCTGTTGGAGAAGAGTTTTCCATAAAGACCTCACACGCACACACTCAAAAAACCCCAACCTAAACAAAACACTGCTCTGCCCACACTTTTCCTACCCAAAGAGAAGCCAAGAGCACAATCTAAACATACACAAGAGCTGGTTTATTTGCTGTGCTGTTGCAAGGTGCTCAGAGAAGGGAAGGACATGCCAAGCTTGCAGACACTGTGTTGGCTGCTTCAAGATGTGGTATGGGATATCTTCCAGCTGGTGGCTTTCAGTTTGCTGCCAAAGGCCTGCAGATTCATTTTTAAGGGGTCACAAACGGTAGAAAGAGAATAAGACTAATATCAGAGCATTTAAATGCACTTCTACAGAAAATAGTAGAGGAGCCTATGTCTATGAAAAGTGCTGAAAAAAAACCCTGTTCTTGAAAAACAATGTGGGAGTGTTCCCTATCCCCATATCAAACACCGATACCAAATCCCAGATTTGGTACGAAGAACAAAGGAAGATGAGGGTGTGTTGCTCTGCAATCTCATCTCTGCTTGCCTACCCCCCACTTCCTAAGGGGATGAACTATCCAAACTCAGCTAAAAGCAAGTTCAGCGTGAGTTTTACCAAGCCCCCAAACACCAGCCAAGAACACCGTGTGCATGTGGAAAACAGGGACTGAGGGGGAAAAATCCCACTGTACTGTCATAGGTGGGCAGGCAGTGTCAAGAGTTCAGTTTATGGGAATGAGCTGGTTGTTAGAAGAGTTGCCGAATCTCACACAGGGCAGAGATTTCACTTCGTACGTGGTCATTCCTTCAGTGTGAAGTAATTAACCAAATCTGGACCCCATCCCTGCACAACACCCAAACTTGCCTCTTCCTGACTTAATTCAGTTGCTCATTTTGCTATTCCTGCTGCACAGTATGAAACCATAAATCACATTTGCTGGAAGAGTAGAGGAAAATGCATACCTTGCTCATCATATAGGCCAAGACAGACATAATTTAAATACAGATGTTCTGAAGATGATGCATCTGAGGCATTTTTTCAGAAAATCAGACTTAGCTCTAAAACCATCTGGAACTTGAAAATGAGTACAGATTTCCCAGTTACATCATTAGAGTTTCAAAAATAGTCCATTACATCACATACAAACTAATTTACCTGCATTATTAGTCTTCATTACTTGTATTACTAATCCTCTCAGGAGACTCGGCTGTGAACAGCAACCACTATGAGCAAGGCTAAGTGCAAATAACATCAACAATTATCTTTTTACCTGTTTTTGACATTTATAGAATTTGTGCCAAGCTCATCCCAAGAGCAACACAAAAATGACGCCCTAGGTCAGTTCAGTCCCCTCCCCTCAAATCTTCAGTCAATACTCATTTATTTTCTTAGACAGATTTCCTGTTTCCCCTAATTAGGCACATTCTGTCTCAGACACCACACATTAAACATTATTTAACATTTAAATATATCCTAGAATTTCCTTTTAATTTTTTTCTCTATCCAATGGTCTCTTTTGGTCTTTGCAGCACCATCAGCTCTTTCCAAGGGAGCAGAAAGGAAGCAAAACCTTAGTACTAGCAAAGAGCTTGCTGCCTGCCTTCAGGAGGTATCTAATGGATTTCCATCCCCAGGCAAAGGAGAAGGCTCCAGCTTTCATGTGTTTTGTAGGTTATCATGGAGCTGTGCATTTCTTTGTCTCCCCAAAGCCAAAGAGAAATGTCCCCTGTTTCCTCAGCAGATTGTCACTGCTGTATTCTCTGTACCTTCAGAGCCAGCTTCAGAGGGCCTGCAACCTGCCAGCCTGAATTATGGACGGCCTGACTGCTCAAACATCACTTAACTAGGTTTTATTTAAAAAGATAACTCCATGGGATAGGGCAAGCCAGCCAATTAACCAATAGAAAAAGAAATGTGTACCTTTTCCTCATGTCCCTTTCACTGACTTAGGATCTGGGCCAAGATTCTCTACCATTTTGAAAAGATTACACATATTCCAGCTTTTTCAACACCCTGATTCAACACTTTTTCATAAAGTGTAATTTGCTCAGTCTCTGCTCTTTCTGGGTGGTCAGTGTCAATTCATCATCTTCAAGTAACACCCTGTAGTTGATTTCTGCTATTTATTTATTTCATGTTTCGTATTAACAGAGACAGATGCTCTCCTGAGTTGTTTTAGAAGTGTTGCACCACTAAATCAGTGAGATTATTACCAAAATAGAGGAATGTTTGCACCAAAGGCTGTTCAACACGTCCAGGGTATTCCTAAATACCCAGTCACACCAGTGCCCCTGGGGCAGCGTTGTTGTCACTGCCCACTTTCACCTCACTTGTATTTAGATATATGCTTAGGACACTCTTAGATGTTGTTTCCTTAGTCAGGGACATTTTCTCAGCTACAAACGAAAGAAAAAAGTGACTGTTTGTCTTGTGAGATGACTTCCCAGCTGTGGTTTGTTAAAAGTTAAAATAGATCTTGCTGTGACCACAGTCCTTCCTCACCATGGGGTCCCAGGGGCTTCTCCATTACCAGGGAACACCAGGACACAAGAGTACTGAAGCCAGCACCCCTGATCCCACTGAAAGCAAAGGATTAATTTTCCTAAGCGACCCTTGGGTCACTTCCCCAAGATCCAAGGTGAGTGTACTTTGCAGCTGATCTCAGCCGTTTATTGCACACCACTAAACTGACAGGTTTTTCCTTTATACTTCTAGTGACCCTACAGTCAAATCTTCCACATTTTAAGTACTCTCTTAGGGAGAAAAAGGGTATTCCTACATAAGTGAGCTGCAGTCTGTCCTGTGAGCTTCCCATTAAATTGTCCCCAATATGCTGTGAACTTGGCTGCCGTTCCTGTTCATAATGTCTGCAGACACCTGACGGAGAGCTCTCTGTAATGGAAATATTTGGCAACTGGACTTTGTGACCATTTTTTCTGCTGACTTAATTTCTTCTGACCAAATACTGAAGGAATGAAGAAGAGATCTGTTTTAAATAATGAGGATATTTGACTTGGGAACATGATGCAGCTGCATTAGTATTAAGAAAAAAATAATCACTGTTTAATGGTTTTGTCTGTCTTGTGGGAAAGCACTGCAGAAAGGCACTGGGCAAAGAAAGCTACTTGCCATCAGCAAAGGTTACTGAAAACTTGTGGTGTGAAGGAAAGAACACAATGGTAGAACTCAAAGAAGGACTTGATTTGGCAACCTTTATCATGAGCCAGTGTGTGCCCAGGTGGCCAAGGGGGCCAGTGGCACCTGGCCTGTATCAGCAATAGTGTGGCCAGCAGGACCAGAGCAGTGATCCCCTGTACTGGGCATTGGTGAGGCCACACCTCAAATCCTGTGTTCATTTTTGGGCTAAAATATTCCCTCACCTTCAGGAATTCAAACATCCCTTTGCTTCCTTCGGCGTGTTGACTTGTATGGCCACGCACAGGACTCACACTTCATAGCAAGGGGCTAGGGTTGAGCCACAATCCTACACTGTAAAGAGAGAACCTCAGCAACCACTGCAATACCATCACAACTCCTGCTTGATGTTACATAAAAAAATATTTCACACAATGGTACACATCAAGAGTGTTAGAAACTGAAATTCATTATGACAGGATGATGGGATTTCCTCAAACTTTCGTTTTCTAAGATGTGAGGAACAGAAACTACAAACACAGATCCAAGATAGCAATGGTACATTTGGATTTAAACATTCACTTTCCTTAATGCAAAGCCAGGCAAAGGGAAAATTATAAAGTTATTAATGATACAAGTGTCTTCTGAATTCTCTGTACTTTTGCCTTTTGTTATGTTCTGAACAATAGAAAGGATGCAGTTGTCAGCAGCAAGAAGATAATAGTTTTCATAAGGGATGTTTGTGTCTAGCACAGCTTATTAAGAAAGTTTATATAAGCATCGTGTCCCAGTACCTAATCCACCAAAATAGGTCAATCGAGCATTGCCAGAGAAAAAGGAACTTTAAAAAAAATAAACTGTTTGGGAACTTAATTCAGTTTTTATTAAACTACAGGGTTCTTTCATTTCTTTTAACACCAGAGATTAATGTGGGTATGATAGAAGCTACATGTCTGACTTTGGCCTGTCAGTTCTTTCGGTCCATCAGCGCATTCCGGAAAAGGCGGGTTTGGCTTTTCCGCACGGGGAGATGGACAGCAGTGCACCAAGCCAAAGCCCCTCTGCCAAAATATCAAAATATCAGCAGCCAAATACCCAAATGTTTGGATTCTGGTGATGCTCCAGCAATTCTTGTCTGGCAGACGCTTTTCTCCCTGCAGCCCGTCCTGACCGAGCCACCACTGCTGCCACTCACACTCTGCAAAGGTGGGATGCTGCTCATGGCACTGCCTTTCCCTGCTGCCTTGTTATCTCTCTGAACATTTAGGTCCTACCACTGCTGTTGTTCCTGTTTAATCCTCGGGCTGACTCAGAATAGTTGCTACAATGCAATATCAGTTTGCTGTTTCTCTGCATAAAATGACTTGTGTTGCACACCAGGAGAGTAAACAGAGTACCTCTCACTTTTACAGGTGGAAAATGAGGGTCTGGGGAACCATTAAACCATCAGTCTGGAAAGAGAATAGCACAAATTATTAAACAATCTGTTTATAAACACCAGGAGAACTATAAAGAGATTTTAAAAAGCTAGAGTGAATGTCAAGAACACGTTGTACCCATCCCGAACTCATTTCCTTCTTTGACAGGATGAGTGGGAAAGCAGAAGGTGGTAGATGTTGGATGTCTTGATTTCAGTGATGAGAAACAAGAGAAGCATGGTTTCCAGGAGCTTATAAAAAGGTGTCCCAACAGTCTGTCCTCAGACTGACAGGACACATCACCACTGGGCTCCTGAAGTGATCTATCCTGCTCAGTTGCACTCAGTATTTCCATTTATCATGTTAATGACGCAAAGTAAAGCTTCAGAAACATGCAGATGGCCTCAGTTAAAAGGGTCCTACCCACCAAGGAGGGCAGGACATGCCCACAGACAAACCAGGACCAGGTGTGACCAGGCAGGGCCGAGAGACAGGATGCTGGTGGGGAAGGGAATGCACTCCCCCTCCATGCTTATAGAGCTGTGGCAGACCAGCAGTGCATCATCAGCCACATACCCCTACAAACACACCTTTTAGGTGTTCAAGGTGTAAATTAGGGTTAGCTGTCAACCTAACCTAATTTGAAATTAGTCAGTTAATCTACCCTCGACTGCCTTGACAACTTCTCTGGCACCCTCTGCAAGGGAAACATCTACTGAAAATAAAAATAGAAACACCCCAAGATATCTAACATTGGCTGTCAGTAATATCTTATTTAAGGAAGACAATGTGTCCACAGCCCTGTCCCATGCTGTTATATATCTCAGAACAGTTAGCAATAAATATCTGGCTGTATGTTTAAAGAAAGCGACGGCAGCTGGGAACATTGACAAGCGAGCTCCGTTTCCCTGTTATTTACTGTTGAGCAGAGGTATTGATAAGAGAGCTAGAGGGAGGATGCACATTTCTCTCCATCTGCTTTATTATACCACTGTAAGGCACAGCATGAAGGTCTCTGTAGAGTCAAGTGGAGAAAATAATAACTAGGCTTTAGATGAGAAGGAATTTGACTTGCATTTCTTCCATCCCAAACAGATCCCAACATACCTTTCAGAAATGTGGTGTCACATGTGGAAACCTTTTGCCAGACCTTTTTTCTCCTGCTCACCTGAGCCACAGGATAATTTGATCCCTTCCCATAGTGCCCATGGGCCTTCAGATTCTCTTCCTAGTTTAAGTATTTATTAAAGACAAAGTGAGTCTGACACCTGAGGCAATCGGTGGGAAGCTTGAGGGGAGATGTCTGTCTCCTCTCCAGTGAAGCTTGTCCCAATTTGCTAGAGCTTAGAGCAGTTCAAACCTCAGTTAAAAGACTTTATTAGTGTGCAGGAGGGCAAAGCTCATCAGTGAGGGCTGAATTGGGTATCCCAGGGTGAGATGGCGGAGTTGCACCATGAGCGAGCAACCTCTGAGTCCCTCCTCTACCCAGTGTCCCCACAGATCGCCTGGGTCTGCATTCAGGGGTAAGGGACAAAGGGCTCAGTGCAGCTTTAAGTTCCAGGGATTTTCTAAAAGATTCCTCTGGGCAGTTTGTCTGTTGGGGGAAACAACATCAGCATGAGCTGGGACCCCTGCCTCGACCCTGCCTCCACATGTGGGACATGACAGGGTCTCCCTGAGGCTTTTCTAGCTGGAGGGAAGGACACTCGAGCTGCCCTGCAAATGATAAGGGTCTGTCAGCACTTTTGAGATAGCTGCAGTCTTTAATTACAGTTTTCAACTTTCATTTTCAAAGTTTTATTCACAGCAAGAAAAATATCATTACCCTCATTTCACAGCTGCAGATTAACAAAACTGCAGTGGAGTTCTGGGAAACACAGCAGGAGATCATCTAGTTCTGAGGGAGGGAGACATCCCTGGGTAACCCAGAGTGAGCACAAAGTACCTCTGGGGCTTGTCTCTGTGCTGTGTGTCATGACCCGCTCCAACAGAGGGGTAGCAAAAAACCCCACTGCTTCCCCCAGAAGGACCACTCCCCAGTTAGCAGTCCCAGAGGATATGTGTGATGAGTAGTCTCAGGACAGGTAGTGGAATGTCTTGTGTTAATACTATGAGCACGTTTTTACCTCACATACACTTTTTTCATGTTACTGGTAACGCCTCAGGGCATTGGAATAGGAAGAATTCAGACTTTGCTTTCACTGCTTACTCTCCTGACTCCCTTATTCAGATTTAGGCAAGTCACCATCAGCTTTGCTTAACGTCCATATTCATCTTAATTTCGCGTTCCTCTCCCCTCACCCAATGCCACGCTATTTGCGGAAAGAATTAACCACAGCCAGGCCAAACACACTGTTGAGCAATGAAGATGTTCCTGTGCCTGTCACATTTCAAACTTGCTCTCTCTCACCACAAAACCCACGGACGGAGGATTACAGGGGAAGGAAAAATCAGCAGCCACAGCCCAGTCATTGGTTCACAGTCATTTCTACCATCAGTTCAGTTTCTTACCCTTGCCGTATTTTAAGGGTGTATTGGGGAAAAAAGGAATCCTCCAGGGATCCTCTTCAATGCTTTCATCTGAGCTAGATAACCTTCAGCAAAGGGAGCAACCATCTCCTCCCTGTGCTGGCATGGAAAAACCAGAAAATGGATCTGCTGCTGAGCACCCTGGTTTAGGCTGCTGTTCTGTACAAAGGCTCTTAGTGACCACTAGGTGGGGAGAGAAACTTATCGTCCTTAAACCCCATGGAAAAAACGCAAGCGGCACGGTGTGCTCCTGCTACAACCCCTCAGTGTTTAACCTGACCTTTTCCCTCCCTTCCCAGCTGCAGATGAGTGGTGGGGCCATGAACTCGATGTGATTAGAGGCAAAAAAAATCCCTCAGTATGATCTGCAGGTTTCATTTATGATCTGTAGCTTTTCTGGACTCTGTTGCAATCCCTCAGATATCAGATCTTAAATTTCTTGATAGTGCAGGAGTAAGTTTAATATTATGTACAGGAAATGTTGGGCCAAAGTAATTTTTAGGGGTGAGTTCATTACTGACAGATTTATTTGGCAGGGGGATTTGGACTATTGTGTATTTCTTTGGTTATTAAATAGAAGGTACTTTAAAAAAGTACTGGGTTTGCAACTTGTGAGTCCTAGGAGAAAATGATCAAATTCAGAGAGTTTAAGAAAGATGACTGAAGAGATGCAAGACATGAATTATCTCTCCAGTTATCTCAGAGATGCCAATATTCCCTTTTTACAAAGATTCAGTCATCTAAGTTCTCATTAGGTAAGTATTTACAGGGGTGCCTGGAGGGTTGGATCTCCCGAAAGTCATCAATCCTTCTTCTGGTTGGCAACCAGAAACCCCAAGTCAGCCACTTTTATTCAGCTGGCTGGCATGAATCTGAGCCTGTGTGCCTGAATTCTGCCTTGGAGAGCACTATGGACCCTCGCAGTGTTAGCTCTAGACAGAAATGCAGGCTTCACCATTTTCCCGTGAAGACAGACACACCTACCATGAAGTAGGTGGCCAGTCCCTACTCACACCCACCTGGCTTCTTTAAACCTAGCCTGGGCCTGCACTGAGGACGTGGCTGCAGCACAAACACGTCCTCAGAAACCCGACCTCCTGGGATTTGCTTTAGAGACAGAACCAGAAGCTCTCCTTCTCACTTGCAGTCTGAGCTGAGAACTACAACAGCGCCCACAAACAACTGTGGTTGCTATAAAAATTGTCTCTTAGTCACCTTTCAGTAGCAAATACCTTGAAAGCATTTGGCTTCAGTAGCTGCAAGTTTCTCACTTCATGCCTGGTAGTAAACAACATTATCCTTCAAACAAGATGTGAAGGTTGCCATGGAGCTCCCAAATCTTTCTGGTCCAAGAGAAGTTAATGTTTCAACTACAGTATTTTGATGAGGATATTCTGTGTGGTCTTTTTCCTCCACATTCCCTGATAGAGGAATCATTACCTATGACCAAATGAGAGAAGCACTTGGCAGCTACTGTACTCATCTACCAAGTTCAGTGTAATGTACTTCCAAGAGGAACATCTGGCTCTGTAATTTTGTTCCTTGGCAGTGCAGCTGTTGTCTGCATGGCTGGCTACCCCTCTCTGCTGGCAGCTGTGAAACTGCATTGAGGTATGCTTTGGACAGAGATTGCTGCTTTACAATGTCTGGATGTTCTTTGTCCTTTCCTTCTTCCCAAAAGTGCCTACACCTAGGATTGATCTTGCTTTGCAAATGAGTGCAAGGTGCAGTCCCTCAAATTTCACCTCACTGCAGATGAAAGCAGCTAAGGAAGCACAACAGCATGGGCCTATTTACCTACTCAGCAGAATTAGCAGCAGGTGTTAGTGAGCTGAACAGCCCACCTGCAGTTATCAGGCACACATCATCACATATGCTGCCCTCATACAACGTAAGAGAGGAAAGAACGCCTGTCTCAATCACAGGCCATTTTATGGAAGCTTTGCTGAGATCTTAAGTGAATCTCAGACAGAAAAGAATGAGTTTTCAAGGGAATTTAAATGTCAGATTTATCTGTTTAACAACAGTAAAAATTTAGGATGTACAGGTTTAGGGCTAGCACCTTAAATCTGCAGAGGGGGAATGCAGCATTAACAACTACAGTGCTGCTTAAACACAGAGGAAATGGCATGAACCTGAGTAGGGGGAGGTTTAGGAAAAAGTTTTTCTCCCAGGGGGTTGTTGGGCACTGAAACAGGCTCCCCAGGGAAGCGGTCACAGCACCAAGCCTGACAGAGTTCAAGAAGTGTTTGCACAATGCTCTCAGGCACAGGGTGTGAGTCTTGAGGTGTATGATCCTCAATGATCCTTATGGGCCTCGTCCAACTCAGCTTATTCTATGGTTCTCTGATTCTACACTGACAGCTGACTGGTCAGTCACTCAACTGTCCAGTGCATTCAAATCTTTTCAGAAACAATCCAGGTTTTACAACAGACTCGTAAGATAAACATCCCAGAGCAATGCCTAACACTAAAGGAATTAGAGGTTTTCATTTATGCTGGAGGAGAAACTCCTAAGCAGAAGAACCAAGGTATGGGTTAAGAACAGGTGAAAATGTCAGTAATGCAATGGATACCCTTAAAGCCATGTTCGTGTTGAGAGAAATGAGCCTTGCAAGGGATACGAGAAACAAATTGGTTAATGTTCTATAATCACAGAATCATTAAGGTTGGAAAACAGCTTTGAGATCACTGAGTCCAACTGTGAACGCAGCAGCACCCTGTTGCATTGAACCGTGTCCTGAGCCACCAGAGAGCACTGAATGATGCCTTTGTGCTGAATACCTGAAGGGGGTGTTCACAAGCTGGGAAAAAACAGGAGAAAAGACAGAATAGACCGTAAATTACTGAAGAATGATGTATCAATATGGGGAGGACAGAGTCCTTGATTGTAGCAAGCAGATCATGACTGGAATTTGGGGTAAAGACAAGATACTCCATATGAATGAAGTATCTTCCAACAGAGCACTTCAAGTTTGTCAAGGAAAGGATGAAAGGAAATACCAGGTAGAGCATACACTGGGTGAACCCTGCCATCAAAGTTCATTAGGATAAAGGACCCTGAGACAAAACACCATGTGAAACTGAAAGTTTGAGTCCACTGGAAAAAAAATACTCAAAACTTGCACATACTGTGGCCATCGTCACAAAGAACCAGACAATTTAAGGCGTCCAAGAATTACTGTGTAAGTGCGCTCCCACCAGAAATGGGCAGAGCAGGAGCAAAGGGATCACAAGAGCGCTGAGAACAGGTTTTTTGTAGAAACAACAGAAAAGCCCACTTCAGAAAATGAAAAAATTCTCCATCAGCTAAGGAACGAAACAACAAAACCTTTGTTTTAAATTAGTTTGGAGGTGGCAAGACAGTGTCCCCTCAGGAACAGAGACATGAAGGGTGTTAAAAGTCCCCTACCTACCTGCTCCACAGAGAGTGGGAGTTTCGATAGACCACGATAACAGAGCCCAGTAGCTCAAGGTGACACAAACCCTGCTTTTAAACTGTAATGTTCCCACTTTAGTGCTCCATGTTTTTTCCATCAAACAGTTGGAGCAGTTCCCCAGGATCCAAACCGCAGTTGGCCTCTGACGCTCGGAATAACCTTTTGAGCAGATAAACCCCCCATTTTCTGTCAGGTACAGCTGAGTGTTTGTTACAGCTCCCTGGTGAGTTGCTATGAAAACCAGTGTCAAATTAATAAAAGCCTTAGGAAAAAATGTCACGGGGTCAGACACTGCTCCGTATTTGGGGCTGCTAATTACAGAGAGGCAGGAGAGGCTGGGATTTCACCTGCTGGCACTCTGCTCACCGCTACTCGTAAACCAGAAAATGCCTTCACGGCTGGACACGGAGGTCAGCTGTGGGAAGAGAGAGAGAAGGAGAAGCAAATAGCTTGTTAGGGTTTGAAAGCTCAAGTTCTCCCCCTGCATCTAACAGCAAAGCTGTGTGTATCCACAGTGGGAAACAGCAGCTGTGAGCAGCTGCCTGTTGTGAGAAGTAACCTCCCGGTTATGCGAAATTCCTTGCCCCATCAGATCTGTCCTGCTCAGATGCAAATGTGGTTTCTACACTCTGATTGTGCACCTGAGAAGATCTCATAGCTATATTGTCATATCCTCTTGCATTGCAAGCCCATTTTGAACCCACTCTTCAGAAACCCCAAAATTTGCCAGCTTGTTGGTTCCCAAACTGATTTGTGTTGTCTGGAAACCAAGGGACTCGCCAGCCAAAGAAATTTAGTCACAGGAAGTGTCCAGCCTTGGATATTGCCTCTTGGGGCAGAATAGCAGCAGCTGGTAGATGTTGTGTGATGCAACAAGTTCAAGCACAAATTCAAGCCCAGTCAATGGGGATGGTCTCAACAGGGAGAGGCAGCAACGAGGGGATGAAAGAGCTGAACTAAGGAAAGGCCTCTGTGTCATCAGGTGTTCATTGCTGGTGTCTTCACAGTCTTTGATACAGCTGGTTAGGGAAAGGGAATGTACTTTGCTAAAGGACATTTCCAGGCAAACATCTCTGTGGTAAGAGAGAAGCAGAAGAGCCCTGACCTGAGCCCCAAGAGCTGTCTGCCCTGTCTGAGTGGTACCTGGAGGACAGATTCCACAGACATGGCAGAATCACAGAACTGTTTGGGTTGGAAGGGACTTCAAAAAACATCTAATTCCAACCTCCCTACCATGGACACAGACACTTTCCACCAGACCAGGTTGGTCAAAGCCACATCCAACCTGGCCTGGAACACTGCCAGGGATGGGGCATCCACAGCTTCTCTGGGCAACCTGGGCCAGGGCCTCACTGTCACAGTTAAGAATTCCTTCCTAACATCTAATCTAAACCTGCCCTCTGTCATTTTCAAGCCATTCCCCGTTGTGCTATCATGTTCTGCCCATATAAACAGCTCCTCTCCAGCTCTCCTGGAGGCCTTTTTGGTACTGAAAGGTCACAATACGGTCACTCAGAGCCTTCTTCTATCCAGGCTGAACAGCCCCAACTCTCTCAGCCTTTCCTCGTAGCAGAACTGCTCCATCCCTCTGATCATCTTCATGACCTCCCCTGGCCTCGCTCCAACAGGTCTGTATCTTTCAGTTTTAGCACCTTACACTCAGTCCTTCCCAAGTGCTGTTGAGTGGCAGGTCCCACAGCAGGAAAATCCCATAAACAGCTACTCTGGCCCCCCAGTTTGCACTCAGAGCGACCTGCTTTAGGCACAGCACATGACTCGAAGGCTTTAGGCACAGCACATGACTCGAAGGCATTTATCTTAGCGAGAGATAACCATTGGTCATGGGTCAAGGGCATGGGCTGCTATTTCTGGCAAGCCCAGAACCTCACACGTCGGCTGGACAACGCTTCCCCTCCTGGTTCCCCTACTGTCACTTGCACCTTTGGCTTGCAAGAGGCTGGAGCTGCTGGGTGTCCCTGTCCCTCTGCACAATGCTGGGTGTGACGGGAGCGTGTTCCCACTGCCGTCTTCAGAGCACCGCTGGGTGCAAACCCTGCGTGCCAGCACAGAGCCATTGGAGCAGGGGCCACGGTGACAGGAGGGCAATTAAATCAGGATATTACGCAAACACTGAATGGGAACACAAACCAGACCTTTTACGGAAGTAAAAAGCGCTAGTTAAGTTCTCCCTCGTTTCCACAAGCACGCACTCACCCCAGTTCCATCAAAAGCAAGGCAGGCAGTGACATGGTTGGGTGCTGAAAGGCTGTTGCTCTGCTATTCACGGCATGACAAGTTGCAGAAAGAGCTGTCACATGAACCCACTCTCATATGATTTCCCAGTGGACTGTTTTCCAGTCCTCCTTACCTCAGCGGAAATTTGGAAAAGGACTGTTAACAGAACCTGGTCAAAAAAGTTGGGAAATCTCCTGAGGACAGATTTCTGAAGAGCTTGAGAGCTCCTTTTCTGGTAAAACCTATAAAGTAAGTTTATTTGTATTATTCCAAGTATTTTTTTCTTTTTTCTTTTTTTTCCCCACCAAAAATCAAAATGTAGCCCAAAATTATCTTGGTGAAATTGAAAGAAATAATGAAATGGTATCAATCTAAGCTGTACTTCCAACCTGGTAAAAAAAAATTAACAGTACTCAAGACATCTAAGAAAGAGGAGAAATGTATGTAAGCACCATGCCATTATTCAGATATTTAATGAATGGCTTTAACTGGGGATTATTATTTGTAATGTTTAACTATTAACTAACATAGGAAAATTGGTCTCAATAAGCATTTTGAAAGTGGATGAAGCTCTGAAGATGAGCTACAGGAAGGACTAAAAACCACTGGAGGATTTCAAACAGTGTACCAGTGACAGGCTGAAATGAAGCCTCTTATCCCTGCTGTTCAGTTGCAAACAAAGGATAGGGCTGTCACCCATGACAGAGGGAAAGTCACAACATCTTCTGGGATTCCAGCCCTTTCCCTCCTCAGATAGGGCAGAGAGAGGACAGAGAGACGTGCAGAGAGGATAGGAAGCACTGAAATGCTCTTGGAGCCATCTGCTTTCTTTGCTGTTGTGCACCTGAACAGCACCTGCCGCGTGGGTTTCCCGGCTCAGCTGATGATGGTGATGAAGGCTGGTGGGCTCAGGACTGAGTGTGGGAGCCTGGCTGTTCTTCACCATCATCACAAGCTCTGTGGCCCAGGTGATAAAGAGGAATTGCTCTGGAGGGTGTGACTACAATGGGATTTCTGCAGCTCTGTGCTCTCAGGCTGCTTGGGCGCCTGGGGGAAAAAGACAACAGTCTGTGACAAAAGGAAAGCTTCAGAGCTGGGACAAAAGCAAGGGCAACACGTGGTCACAGGGCTTAGATGAGCACAGTGGGCTTTGGGAAAAGTTTTCCAAGAAAATATTCTGCTGGATGATGCCTACTGAGACCAGGCTGTGTCTCCAGATCGCCTGCAGGAAAACTGGGGGCTGTTCTGCTTCTACCAGTGATGAGCAAAATCCATCAAAGAAGTCTGAAGTGTAAATTAAAGATGCTCATCAGCTGCTTGTTGTCTTCAAGTCAGTTTCTCTAATATTTTGCTTCATTTGTGAAATAAACCTGCTTGGTCTGTCTGTTCATCTCCACGCTGTGCTGATCCCCTCCTGAGAGAGGACACAGAGGCCTCTTCCCAGAATCTACCACCACAGGCAAGGAGGAGAAATTCTGTGCTCTCTGCATATCAGAAAATGTAGAGTTCATCCCAAAGCAACCCAAATAATCAGGTCTGATACCTGCAGGGTGCAAATCAGAGAGACAAGAAAGAAAATGAATCTTCCTGACCACTTCCTAAACATTTGCTGTAACAGCAGCAACCTGTATCTGACTATTACCAAATATCTCCCCAAGACGGTAGAAAAATCATGTTGGAGTTAAGCTCAGTCAGTAATAGTTCACCGGGAATGGATCCACATATTATTCACTGTAGTTGTCATCTACATCATGTTTGTTTTGTCGAACAAAATTGGAAAATCTTAGGAGTCAGTTTTGCCCACTGAGTCTCTGGAGGTATCACCAGTGCAAAATACACTGCCATGAAGATAGAGTGGTCTCCAGTGCTTCTAAACCAAGGAAAATAACCCACAGGGATTCCTGCCATTCAATGGCGGGCACTGGGAGCAAACCCAGAGAGCTCTGAGACGGTGGCTGATGTTCAGCCAGGCTCATTTTACATAAATGTGCCACCATGGGAGAATGGGGAGCAGGGAAAGGGAGCCCTGACCCTTGAAAGCTTCATGGGGCTGCCTCAGTTGATCGCAGCCCAGTGCAGAGCACAGCACCACACCACAGGATTCAGCAGCCACAGATCCCCCAGGATACCTTATACCTGAATTTCACAGAAGGCCACTGCTAAATAAGCAGAGCTTCCTCCTGAGAGATGTCAGCGCCCTCTCAGAGAAGGAATGAGCCAGACAGTGACGAGAAAGAGGAGGCACAGATGGGTGAAGAGTTTCTAAATCAGCCTGAGCGCGCCGTGAACGCCCACCACGGTGTGTCTGCAGGGCTGTGACTGCAGCTCCTGCCACACACAAACCACACACGTCAGCACAGGTACACTGACAGCTGCGTTACCTGCAGCAAAAGCGCTGCTTCTGGCTATTTTCCACCTCTCCCTCCCCTTTCCACTGTATGCTCAGCTATATGTGAGTCCTGAGGCTTTGACCTAAGGCCTTAAGACTCATGTGATTTCTGGACATTTCAGCAGCCTAGGTAGGGTGCCCACGTTCCTCACTTGTTTTACCACTACACCCAGACACCTTTAAAGCAAGAGGGTGATTTGGCAGTGCAAATAAAAACTCCAATTCCTACAAAAGGAGCAAAATAAACCCACTGCTGCCAGCACTTCTCCCATGACTCTCATCACTTGTGGAAAGTCAAGCTGTCCATATTGCAAGCTGGGGGAGGTCAGCCTGCAGAAAACCAATGCAAAGGGAGGAAAAAAAGAGCAGAAGAGTTTCCTATGCATTTTCTCCTTTAAGAAGCTCGTTTTCAGTTTAGACCAAGCACTTTCTGGGTGACAATCAGCGAGTAAATTGGTTTAGCTGTGTCATGGGCCCACACCCTTCAAACACGGCAGGAGCTGGTCCCTGCTTTGAAGATCAGCAGTATAAATAGACAGAAAAAAGGAAGCATTCCTCATTCCTATTTTACACATGAGATAAGGGCTTTACTTGGATGATCCACTCCATTTGTGCCAGTCTGAGCAGCAGGTTTGGAAGTGGTGCTCCCGGGGCTCACTGCAGTGCTTTGGCACAAGGCTCTGCTGAGAATAGGCTCAGCAAGGAGACACAGCATAAAAACTGTGACATCCCTTTGCTTGCCACCTTGGTCCTCCTCCTGTCTGCCTGCTCCAGGAATGTGGAGGCAGCAGCAGCCTTCTGCTTATTTTTGAGCGGAGGCAGAAAGATCACATGAAGCAAAAAAGCACATTCCCTTCCTGGAAGCAGCCTGCTCCCTTCTTTCCAAGAGAGTAAAACTCTGCATGAATGTTTTATGAATCAGACGTGTGTTCATTTCAACGATAAAGCCAGCTTGGCAATTTGGGCTGGAGAGGGGGAAGCTGAAAACCTACAGATTCCAACTGGCATGTGTTTAGACACGAACCTCTTCCCCCCATTGGAAACATTACATTTGGACCCATCTAACTTGGGGAAGTTTCTCTGCAGATTATGTCCCAAGCATTACTCAGAGGTGAACAAAATAGATTTGTCCCTGTAATGACTTCACTGAGTACACGCACACACGTGGTGCTAATTGATCACAATGCTGGTGCCCTCAGTGCTGCTTGATTTCCTGATTGCAGCCCTTTTACATTCCCAGCAGTCCACCATCTGCAGCGGCAAATGCCATTTTGAGATGCAGAAGAGGCATAGATGAGGTTTCTCTTTGTTTAACCTCCTGCTGTACTGCTCAACCTAAAATAAATGTAATTTAGGAAAAAAAAATCTCTATGGAAAACATCCCAGGTAGGGAAAAAGAAATTGCCTGAAGTGATGTTTTTTTCTGCTATGCTAATCCCAGGCTGAATGCTTACCTAAGTCCACTTCTCCCGACTGTGAAAGAGAGGTAAACAGCTTTTGTCAGGGAGAGGGAGAGGGAGAGGAGAGGAGAGAAGAGAAGAGAAGAGAAGAAGAAATAAAACAGCCATTCAAGAACAAAACCAGAAAGGAGAGAAGGCAGAGGTGACAGACAGTGATTTTCTGGAAGGAAATGAGAGAACTCTGATGCAAACAGGGTGCAGGTATTCCCCTATCCAGAGGGAACTGTCACACCTCCAAGGAAAACTCATCTTCTAAGTCCAAATGCAAATACTTATGAACAGAAAACAGCTGGAAATGCAGACTGGATAAGTACCACCAGCTGTGGGGGTGGGTAACACACAGAGCACTGTCTGCAGTCAGCGATGCAGAATTAACCGTAAGGTAACAGGGAGCACCAGCTCCCCTCGCTGAAAACTGCCCTCCCCATTCACAAACACGCAAATACAACATGTGCAGTTCTCATTTTACAGCAGCCCCCTCTGGGAAGCAAGAGGGTTCTGTGATGGACAGGGCATGAAACTTCCTTTGCTTGACCTCCTCTCCCAGAAGTCACTTGTTTTATTGGCTCATCTTTCCGAAGGGAAATCCAGTGGCACTAATTACATCCATGGCAGCAGCTTGAAGCCGGGAATCTCCCACTGCTGGCATGGACCACTGTGTTGGGGTGCTGGTGGCAGCTGCCTGATGGGCTGTGATGGCTGGAGAGAGACTTGCTCTCTCTCAACAAGCCTCAAAGCTGACTCTCAGCACCTGCCCATCAGCAAGATGCCTCTACAAAGGCTTCACACAGAGCACTTCCACCCCTCCTCTGGTCACTGTTAAGTTGTCATTTTTTTCTCCTGAATTTGCTGTTTCTGCTTTTCAATATATCAAATTCACTTGAGGTCTCAATGAGCACTTCACTGGGGTGGGAGGCCAATGAATGCGGTTGGCAGAAAGAAAGGGGAAGAGAGGATGGAGGGAATAAGGATAAAATGCCCTCATTTAATTAAATCTTAGCACAAGGTGGAAGGCCATCCAGGCAACCCTAGAACAAACAGGAGCCATCCCAATATCTTAGACTAGAGGTGAGAGATACGGTGAGTGTGGGGATGTCTTAAAGTCCCAAATATTTGTTACTGCAAAAGGCTGGCTCTTATAATGACATAGTCCAGGCAGGGTCTTGAATTTGATGGCCAGGGAAACTTGGTTTTGAACAGCACAGTGATAGTTAAGCTTAATATAGTTCTGCTATGTTCAGTCCAATACCAACACAGTCCCTGCTCTAAAAAACTCAAAATCTAAATAGATTAGACAAAGGATAAGAAAAATGTGAGAAGATTTGCCTGAAATCAATTTACAGTTCAGTAGTAGTGCCAAAAATTTCATTTCCTCATCAACACTGGTAGGTGGAAGGAGAGTGGCTGAATGTGTCTATTTCTAGCAGCAAGACATGGGGAGAAAAGATTCACAGCAGTGTTGTCACCTTCAAAATCCCCCACCCTGGGGAGCTTCTTAAGGGTGAGAATGTAGAGACAGATCTGCTTGGTTTAGGCCACGAGAGGATTTAGGAGAACAAGACCTAAAGAAGAGTAAGACCCCCTTAAAATCAGTCAGGTCTGGTGAGGAAAACAGTTAATGCAGAACATTGCTCCGACTGTCAGGCTTTAAACTCATGAGATCGCACAAAGGAAGACTGCATTTCAGGAGGCACTGGAGAAATGTGGGAGTGGCAGGTTGGGAAGAGAGCAAGGAGAGAGTGACAGAGCATCATATCCCTTTTTTCCTTCTGTAAGCCTGCAGAGAAATACAGAATAGAGTTAATTGGCCAAGATACTGTTAATTGCAGAGCTAATTAAAAAGTCCTGCAAGGACTTTATGTCCTGCAGATCTTCTCACCTAAATTTTTTGCACCAGGCTTGAACTTGCTAATCCCCAAGGAAGCAGTCCCAGGCACCCCATCTGACCTGTGCTGATGAAGATGAAGCTGATGCATCCCCACAGCATGTGGGAGCTGGAGATACTCTGCAGTCTTAGGAATAGATCTGCTGCCAGTAAATTCATTAATTAACAAAAGGTCAGAGGCACTTCATCCAGAGCACAGTTTGCCTGAGAAACTTTGTTAGGAAGTGCCTCAGGTGACACCTTCACTCCACAGTGCTCACAGCACCTGCCCGTATCTGTTTGTGCCCTGGTACCCTTGGCTAGAAGCTTCTAAAATCAGTGGGAAACAAACTGGGCTGAATACCTGAGAACCACACACATTTAAACAAGATTTTCAAGTGTTCAGACTAGCTGGCTTTACTTATTTTATTTTTGCTTCAGCCATGTCTTTCCAAGCTGTGGCTCATAACCAGCCTGCTCTTATTGGATTTGTGAGATGGTAATGACTGACATCTTGGGAAAAAATCTGACTGATTCTAACCTGATTAGTGAAATAGCAAAAAGAAAGCCCTGGATCTAGACTAAATCATTAGACCTTCTGCCCTTTGCTAATGATTACCAATAACCCTGTGGCTTCCAGGCTGGGGATTGAAGGCAGCTCCGTTGTTCAGAAGTGTTCTTAGGGGAGCTGAAACATGCACAACAGAGCAGAAGGGTCAGCTTAACCTATAGAACTGCCACTTGCCGTTTGCAGGTTAACAGATCTTCTGTAAAATGCAACAGCATTGCCTGAAACTTTGCCAGATGACAGGTGTGGCCTGTTAATTCACACAGCAAAGTCAGAGCCAACTTGATTAGTAAAAGATACAACCCCAGAGTAGCAGAGGGGTTAACACTCTCTCAGTCCCCTGAGTAAAGTGGTGTAAAACAATGTGATCAAACTTTGCTGAAACTAAACCAGCTCTTAAAAATGTTTTGATCCAGCTGATCTAACTGGTGCCAAACTAAGTTAAAGTCATGAGATTAAAAAGAACATGTGTTTTTCGTCCAGATATAATTCCTATTTTATAACTTCATCATAACTCCTCTAAAGCAGCACATACCACCTATACAGGTCAAGCAAACTTGTAGCACTGAGTTTGAGTTTTTCAGGTCAGATGTCAGTCTTCTTCACCTTCAAGATAAACTCCTGCTGTTGGTTTATTCCAGGCCATTCACCAGTTAGGCTCTAGCTTCATGGCTGCGCTTCCATTATTCACACTGAGGGATGTGAGGCCTTTTATTGATGCATCTTAACTAAAACTGGTTCCCCACAAAGTGTCCCGTGCATCACAGCTGAGAATTGGAAGGGTCTGCGAAGACCTAAGAAATTCAGGAAGAATTTCTCCATTGAAAGGATGCTCCAGCTCTGGAAAGGGCTGCCCAGGGAGGTGGTGGAGTCACCACCCATGGAAGTGTTCAAGAAGTGATTGGATGTGCACTCAGTGCTGTGATTTAGTTGATATGTGATAATGGAGCAAAGGTTGGACTCAATGATCTTGGACATTTTTTCCAACCTTAATGATTCTGGGATTCTTAGTTCAGCCCTTGATAGAATGAGAAAACCTTTAAATTATGGAAGATCCTTTTTAAAAAGGGGAAGAGCAAATAAAGTCATTTAAACCCTCTAGAAACACAGCAAGGAAATTTCATCATTTAACCGCGTGCAAAAAAGTGGAGGTGGGCACAGTCCTGCTGAGTCTTGCTCAGCTTTATGATCAGGGAGAAATGATCCACAGGGGTTTTACTGCAGGCCTAAATGTGGCCCAAGTAGCATTAAATCTTGCCTTAACTGGAGTTTGTCTGATGTTGAAAAAGCTTGCAGATAGACTATGCCTGTGTAAAATAGCCTAGGAAGCAAAGTAGGAAGCAAGATAGCTTTTGCTTTTGTCTGATAGAGGCAGCGGAGAAGTGAACCATGAATTGTTGGAATGTTTTGCTTCCTCAGGCTCTGCAGTTACCTTGCAACAGCATGCACCTACATATTTGGCAAACTTTCCCCACAGGGTCACCAGGCTGGTAAGCAAAGGCACAGAGGTATCAGGGTGCTGGCACCTACTCAGCTGCACGGCCACTAAACAGCACAGGCTTGGAGTTTGACCTCGATTCCAACCAGAAATAAGCTTAAAGAATAAATCCCTGTAACATGTGCTGCGCCTCAGGATGACCCAGCCAGGCTGCTGATGGTGGAAATGATCAGCAGAGCAAATGCTTGGAGAATGGGGGGTTTGATGCCCAGAACTCACGAGTTTTCTTGGATGAAGCTCAGCCTTGGGCTGCGGTTTGAAGCCAAGAGGATGCACCTGATCTCCGAACTCTGGGAAACACTTTAGTGATGCCCCTGATAGCAGGTGTGATGCTGGGCCTAACACTGCCTGATAAGATCCCTGTTATCAGCAGGGAGGGGGGATGAATAAGCTGAAGATCATGGGACACAAATTACTGAATGACCAAGACTCCTTGTTAGAGACAGCAAACAGAGCTCCCTGGGCCTCTCCAGGTGAACAGACGAACCTTCTTCACCCTTGTTCACATGTTTTGTCCATCTCCCATCCCTGGAAGTGTTTAAGGCCAGGTTGGATGGCGCTGGGAACAACCTGATCTAGTGGAAGGTGTCCCATGGCGGGGGGATTAGAACTAGATGATATTTGAAGAACCTTCTGACCCAAACTATTACAGGATTCTGCCACCTCTTGGGGAAGGTGTCCAGAGCTGACCCAGTACAGATAGATCATTGAAGAGCTCTGACAGACTTAGCCTGTTCAGGGGAGGTTGCAGGTGGGTCTGCCATGCCCCTTCACCACAAAAATTGAAGGACACGCAGTTTGGGACTACAGAGTTTCATTATTATGGCTGTGTTTGCCTTTACTCATGCAGTTTGGGGCTAAAAGACTTCCTTTCTAAGGCTGTGTTGGTCTTTGCACTTCCAGGTGTGCACTTGTGTACTTTTGGGCATTTATCTCTCACCAGGTGTGAGCAGGGCAGGGGAAGGGTTTATCACCGGTGGAGTGCCGGCAGGGGAGCGTTTCCCCCTCTCAAAGCCTTTGAGCCTCGTGGAAGGGAAATGCAGCCAGCAGGATGTGCTGGGCTGCTGCACTGGGGTTTATGTTAATGTCTGGCTCGTTTCTGCTGGAAATTGCAAAATCTTTCCCGTGCAAGGAGCGGGAAACATGTCGTGTACATGTAGATTGTTGTGTATTTAAATGGGGAGAAGGCTTAGGAGGCACGTGAAGCACCAGAACAGACCAGAGGAGGGGGCAGGAATCATGCAGTTCAAAGCTGGTTTTTCACAGACTACTATGCAGGGGTTTTTTGTTTGTTTGTTTTTTAATTTTTTTTATTTCTCTAACACTTAATTCCACTTTATTCTCTCTGTTTGTGTTTACATATTTACATTAGGAGGGAAAAAATCTGTCTTTTTTGGGGGGGAGGGGGGAAAGGGAGGGATGAGGGGAAGTGCAAGAGAAACTTTCTGAGTGTGTGAACTGAAACATTAGTTATTTATTCTTTATAGCAAGTACTTTAAAGAGCTATAGAGAGAAAAAGTTGACGTTATCTAGCCACTATACCTCCTCTCTACTTCTCCACCTCCCCGTTTCCCTTTCCCAAATGGGAGAAAATACCTATTTGGGATGAGAGGAGGTCGTGCCTGGGATCAGCAGGCATCCCTGGGACAGGGGCAGAGCTCGCAGCCTCCCCTGGCCGTGTGTGGCCACACTCCCGAATTCCATGTTCGCCCAAATCCTCCTCGCCGCTCCCGGTGCCGGCAGCCCGGAGAGCAGCTGGAGCGCGGGATGGAGCAGAGAGCCTAAAAAACTTCATTCTGCAGGGGGACCTCTAGTGTTTTCCTTTCTCCATGTCCTGGCAGAGTTCCTCCAAAGTACAAATACACACAGAGCTCCCATTGTTTGCAGCCCTTCACAAGCCCACTGATCCTAATATGGAATTCAGCAGGAAACCCATGATTTCCTGACACACAGCAAGCTGGAGAAAGAAAGGAAAAACTCCATTAAAAACGTCCAGGCTCTCCTCCATGTTAGAAATGAAATGGAAAATGGAGTGGATTTAACAGAAATCCCTGATTCCTGCGGCCAGGCTGGAGGAAGGGAGACGCGGATTGAAGCCGCAGGCTGCTGATATTTTTGAAGTCTCAATAAAGACTGAGAACGGCCGGGCAGGATGAGGATTTCCTGACTGGGACAAACGAAAAAGGACAGATCACTTTTTTTT
>VZTD01001290.1:967484-1124200 GCA_013397725.1 Rhagologus leucostigma | reverse complement strand
TTTTTTTTTTTTTTTTTTTTAATGATATTCCTCTCTGTGTGTTTAATTTATTCACCTCGATGATCCTCTTGACTGATCTGGTAACTGTTAGAAGCGGCTGTGACAGCCTGGAAACATTAGTATGATTTCCTGAGTTTGAGATTTGCTGCTCCCCCCCCCACCCCCCTCCTTCTCCAAACTCAGGAAAAGTCAATACAATCGCACTTCATTTTTCCTTCATGTGCACTTGGAAGTCCTGGGAGCAGCAAGAGCAGCGGCGGCAGCAGCAAGAATGAACTGCAAGGAGGAAAATGACAACTGCACCGACGGGAGCAGGAATAACACCAAGAAGATGCTGAAATGCGTGGTGGTTGGGGATGGTGCAGTTGGGAAAACCTGTTTGCTGATGAGCTACGCCAATGATGCCTTCCCAGAGGAGTATGTCCCCACTGTGTTTGACCACTATGCAGGTAAGGAAGTGCTTTAAAAGAAATTTAATCGAGAGCTGCAGGACAGCCAGGTGGGAGGTGAAGGAAGCTCAAGGAGAGGACAGTTCAAAAGGGATGCATGGGTTACTTCTCGTCCAGGAATGTCATTCAGGCCTGGATGGTTGCCAGGCAGCTTAGATGGCAGCTCATAAAATTGGGGCAATGCAGGATTTATTCAGAGAACTTATTTGTTTGCTTCTGATTTTTGTCTTGTTCTTGGCAAATAAGAAGCATTAGGGGTGCAGTTAAATCTACTGTATTTTGGGACAACAAATATCATTCTGCCTCTATCAGTTTATATTCTTGATTAGTTTTTGAAGTTCTGAACTTCACAGTCTGCAGTTAGGAAGACTATATATATACACACACATACATAAAAATATATGCTGTCACAATCTTGTCCCTTGTGGCAAATGATGCATAAATTACAATATTTATATCTTATTTAAGGAATAATCTTTGAGAATGTATCCTATTTAAGGACTGATCTTTGAGAAAACCAGCATAGTCTCCTTCCAAACTCTCAGTATGTAACTCTCCTTTCAGAGACATTTGTTACTCCATCTATAAATAGATTTTAATAGTACAACTTGAGGGTAGTGAAACGCAGAAGTGGTGATTGACTTGAATACTTTATAGTAGGGGAATCTGTAGTATAAGAAAAAAATACAAACATAATCAAGATCATCAATGATATTCACTGCATTGCTGTGCAGAACAGACCTACAGATTAGGTACAATATTCACAGGCCTCTTTCTGTAGCAATTACTGACTTTATCCAGCTGTGTCCAAAGTTATCGTGCAGATGTTTCCCAGGCTAAAACTGGTGTTCAAACATCTGCTTAAATTATACTATCCCAAATTCTACTGTTTTTCTTCTCACAGTGCTCCTTTGGCTTACGGGGGTTTTTTATGAGATCCCTGACACACAGATTCTCGAAGCACTGCAAAACTCATTGCTTATCTTGCAGCAGCAGTTGGAGTTTCCCTCATTCTCTCCCCACCTCCTTAAAAACTGAATTTTCATGGCGTGGCTTATCATAGATTTGGTATTCTGTAATGGGAAAAATCCCTGTTTGCGTTCTGGCTCCGTGTCAGGTTTAGCAGATGAACTGGCCAAACAAGAAAGCTGTGTTAACTGCAGAATCTGGTCCATGGAAATGTGAAGACCTTTTCCTCCACAAGAGTGGGCAGCGTCACTTCTAATGCAAGCAGCTCTCGCTTTCCTCTGCCCTTCCCACCAGATAGGCTGAGTGATCACTTGAGGAAAAAAAAAACATTTCCACAGACAAGATACAGGACCGAATATTGCCTGTCGGAAATATGTACTTCCATAAGCCAAAATCCCTAAGGGCTGCCTTATATTGCAACAGCACGGACTTTCTCGTGATAACTTCAGATCTGCTCATCCCTCACAAAATGCTGATCCCAGCACCCCCTGCCCTTCTCCCAGTCTCCTCCATGCCCTGCAAATACCTCTGCCTGTGGACAAAGCCATCCAGCAGCTGGTGCCAGACTGTGTGGGCATCAGTCTTGGTGGTTTTGGTGTGAGCCTGGGGGCACACACATGCATGGGGGCTGTGCGCACACGAGGGCACTGATGCCAGCCAGGCAGGCTGGCACTTGGAGGGGGCACCACTCTGAGTTTCTCCTCCCTCTCCAGCCACAGGTGACTCGCCGGGACTTGCTTTGATTCCCTTTCCTCTGTCAGGAGTGGTGGAAATTGCCAGTGGGCTCAAAATTTAATGAGGGAAATGAGGGCTAAGAGAAGGATGGGAAGATGAAGGAGCATAATCCTGATTTCCTTGGGGTAAAAAGAGTATGCAGGCACTTTTAAATCAAGCCTCGTTTTCAGGGTTTGAAGATTTAGCCTCTAAAATATCTCCAGCTATTTTTATCTGCCTTCTTAACTACTATAGCATATAAATATAAACTAAAAGTATTTTCAATGAGAAAAGTCATAAAGATAAGGGGAAAAAATAGCTCTGTGTATGAACATGCTATTCTGAGACAATCACCGTCCAGCGGCACTGGTCAAAACTAGCATTGATCAAAAATGGAATTTCAGTTTTTTGAGGAATCCCATCATTTATTAAACCGATTTCACTACAAAATTGCACACAGGGTTGAGCAGTAGAAATTAGTTATAGAGCAGAGTGCTGGAAAAAATCCCACTCATAAAAATATTACATGGCATAAAGTATACCATGGCCTATTTAAAATACTATGGGTGTTGACTGAGCAAAGAACTCACTTGGGGCAGCCTTACCCCTGAGCTTACCGTTTTTAGGCTCTTCCATTGGATTTTCCACATCCATCTGCGTGGCAGCCCATGGTGAAGAGGAGAGGTGGTGTGGCAGTACCATGGTCACAGAGGTACCATGGGCAGGGTGACAGCACAGGCAGCACAGCACATGGGAAAGCTGCATACATGGGCAGATCCTGAAGGGTGTAGGAGTATCTGGAAAATCCCATTTGAATTTACCCCAGGGAACTGGTTTGTCTACCCCTGCCCTTGCCCCTGCTGAGACCAACCGTTTCAGTTTTCCCAAACAAGCTGAAAACATCAGATTCAATGGTTCATTTCTGTGCTGGAAATGCTCAAAAGCAATTAATTGCTGCAGATTTTTGCAAAGCTTCACTTTCCATGGAAGGTTTTCCACCCAAGCATTATTACCAGCAGTGGTGTGTTAGCAAGGGCTTCCTCTTGCCTCACCAGGTCACAGCCTGGTTGTGAGTCCCGGGGCATTTACCAATTTACTTATTTCTAATGGAAAATGTAGGGGGTGGGGAGGGGAAGCATTAAAACCCGAAGATTCCAGTGGTGATCTCAGAGCAGTTTCTCACTGCCACGACTCCAGCGACTCGGGGGAGACAGTGATGCTCTCCAGCCCAGCTTTGGGAAAAGCTCCAGCTGCACCAGTGCCGTGGCCAAGGCATTAACTGTTCATGGCCCTGAAGCACCAGCTCTGTGCACTTGCCCCGCTGCATCTCATCTCCTTATTTCCTTCCCTGGTCAGCTGCTCATGGAGCAGGTAAGGCAGGTGGACGTAGCGACAGGAGTGCCCAGAGGAAGCAAACAGCTGAGCCAAGCTGTTCAGCAGTATTAGATCTGCACGGTGCTTATTCAGTGCCTTTCACATGAAAGAGCTTGAAACCACTTTATAAAAGTTGGGCCCAACCTACCTCTAAGAAAATCAAAGGCAGTAGCTGAATGTCACCCAGGGAAGGAGCAGATATTCCTGCAGATAACTCACACAGCATTTACAACTCGTACGCGGCGGTGCCTGGCACAGAAAGCTCTTGGTGGCTCACCACGTGTGCAGCTGCACTGTACAAAAGTCCAGACCAGTTATTAGCTCCACACTAGTAATATTCTGCCACAGATTTCACCCACAGTCCACAAAACCGAATTTCTTCAAAACCTGTTGCCAGGGTTGGGATGTGATGGGTGTAGAGCATGCCCGACAGATGGGGAGGGCGAATTTGTTACTTGGATATGAAAATGGTTTCTTTCGTTGGATGCGTGGAAGTTTATGAGTCTGGTTATTTCTCAAGGCATTTTGAAGAGGTTTTTCTGGAGGCCAGAGCCCTAAGTACATTTCCTTGCTTTGGTGAATTTCCAAGTCCCTTACTGGAAGCGTTTAGCCACAAGGCAAATGGCTGTTTCTAGGGCAGGAGAACCAAAGTGCTATCCCAGCGACAAACAGGATATTGCTGGCAATAACTGTAACAATGGGGACTGTTTGGATAGTGAGTAGATGCTTTAACATGCTGGTTCCATTCTGTCTTTTGAACATCAAATGCTGTTTTTCCGTGAGCAAAGGTCTCTCAGCCAGGGTGACTTGTATTGTGCCTAGTTATGTGAGGTTACAAATGTTTATTTAGGGCTGAGGTTGGACCAACAAAAAAATTCAATTCAACTACTAGCAGAGTTGGTTTAATAGTACCAAAGTTAGCTGGCTTGCTCTGTGAAATACAGAAGAAAAATGTGTCTATTTGTTACTTAGGCAGCCACTGAGCATCCAATTTTATATTCATGAATTGCTAAAAACATAGCAATTTTTAGCATTAAATATATTCACCCTAAAATTTATATTCAGGCTTCCTGGAGAGGTGATGGATGCCCCAAGGCTCTCAGTGTTTAGTAGGCATTTGCATAATGCCCTTAATGATGTGCTGTAATTTTCGGTCAGCCCTGAAATGGTCAAGCAGTTGGACTAGATGAACACTGTAGGCCCCATCCAACTGAAACTCCCCTATTCCATTCTCTTCTATTCTATTCTATTCCAAAAGTGCATTTCTTGTAAGTAAAAAAACCTCTCCATGCTTAAGGAGCAGTAACAATGGCGTGCAACTAACTTGGCCCACTCTGCAGACAAGGGTGATTGGACTCATTAGGTGGCTGAAGTCTGAGGAGAAGAGGGTTGTGAGTCAAACTCAACTCTAGTTCAGGCATAGAACAGAGATGAATACCATACAAACAGCTTTAGGAGCCAAAGTTGCATCTTTGGTAAATGAGAGGGGTCAATCCCTCCAACAGAGAACTGCAAAGCATCTGCAAAGAGTAGATGGTGTAAGTATGTCCCTCCCTCCCCTCGTGTGTCGGCACAAACTGATGAACATTTATAAATAGTGAACCCATTTGAAAAAAATTAGCATTGGCATGTGATCAGCTAATTAATAGCATACAGAATAGCTCAGCCCTGACTGGGGCTCTGTAAATTAAAAGCAATATGGAAGAAGAGAGACATTACTTACTGTTAGGAGACACATTTTTTGTTCTTCAGTGATGATTCAATGGAATCTGTCTGACTTTGCACTGAAGTGGGCTGGAGCATCACCAGTCTCATGGAGCAGTGATCCCAACCTTGCTGGCCAGACAACCTGTGCAAGAAGGGAGAGTCTCCTGCTCTGGCATTTTTAGTAGCACAGGAGCAGTACTACTGCTCTTGCCCAGAGCAGGCAGCTTGTACCTGTGCAAATCCACAGATCTATTATGTGCTGCCTGTATGTCCCACCACTGACCCAAATCCCTGCTCCTCGTGTCCTCCCATGAAAGAGAGGAGTTGGAAGTGGGCTGTCAGTGATCCTGGGGCTGCCCATGGCTGGTTGCTCTCTGTCCTGGGGCAGGCAGGAGCACCCAAGGGAGACAGGCCAAGCACCAGGCAGCTCTGCCTTGCAGCCTCTCCCCATGGGGCAGGAGCCACCAGCCAAGACATGGCAGAAACCCAGTGGGAGCCCTAACATCCCAAATTTCTCCAGCCACGGGCATGAGAGCACATCTGTCCATGCTTCTGGTGTGCTAGCTGTTTTTAATTGATTGCTAATGCACACTGGTTTCAACCCATCCTTGCTCGCCATGGTGTGTAAGTGATAACTTAAGCCCCAGACCATCACTTTTTTTTTCCTGTGGAAACTCCAAAAGGAAGAGACTGCCCAAGTAGATTTGCAATTTCTGCATGGGTGCTGCCGTGGGAGTCTTCACACTACCACATTCTTGAGACAGTTGTCTTCTATAAACAGTCTTGGTAGCACATTAGAGAAACTCTTCATATAATGTTTGGGGTCATTAAACTGAAACAGATATAAATAGCACTGAAAGAGAGCTGTGATGTTTATTTGCATGGATATTTGCAGTGGGGTTTTTTTTGCTTTTAATGTTCATCCAATTTTGATCACACAGATTTGAACTTTATCCTTGAGACAAGAAAGCATTGACTCTTTTAAGATCTGGCTCTTTAAACTGGAAGCCGCTGAACAGATATGTTCCTTTTGCCTCTCAGGAGCTAAAAAGACTTCTCTGCCAATCTTCCCAGTCTCATCCAGAATAAACCAGGGATCTCAATGAAACATTCAAGCCATGACAACACAACAGAAACCCACCAGCGCAATTCAAAGGTTTTCATGGCTGGGTTTTTTTGGGGGTGAATTTTACAGAACCACTAATTCTCAGTCTGCCCACAGAAGGTTTAATTCTGTGTCCTGAGTCACACAAGTCAGAGGTGATGTAGTGATCCTCAGGCTTTTTCACATCCAGGAAGCCAGAACAGTCTTTATACCAAAAAGATGCCTTTTGCCTGAATCACCATAATTATTCCACACTCATTTGAGAGGCTCCACATACACCCCCAAGCATCTTCGGGCCTTTTCTTTCTGGAGGTGGTTTCGGTATGCAAAGACCCGAGATAGCTATCGCTGCTATCTCTTCCTCACACACATCCCTGTATTGTCCTACGTCTGCACAATCCACTTGAAGCCCATGGAGACAGAGGTGGGTGCTTTGGGTTTCTGTTTCTCAGGGCAGATGGTTTCTGCAGCAGTGCTCTGAGTGCTGTGGTGACAGAGTCCCCATTGTCCCCTGCCCCTACAGCTGTGCGTGGGGATGAGCCTGCAGCACCCGAGCTGCTTCTTACCTTTGCCTCTGGCTCTCTTACGCAGCTTCTCTTAGTACTGCTGCCACTCCTGGTTTGATTTTACTTTGACTTTATGCTCCAGAGAGGCCCAGAAGAGCTCTGCACCAATCCCTCCCACACCCACCAGCATCTCGTTGGTGAGCCAGGGCTCAGCTGACAGCCCAGGAGCTGCAGCAGCCCAGTGCAGAGAGCTGATCCCTCCAGCCCGTGTCAGCAGCCGGTGGATGTCCTTGTGCATCAAGCACAGCAGGGGACAACACTGCGCCATGAATGACATTGGCAGTCTGAAAGCTGGGTGTAGAGAGCGAGCAAACTACAGCGCACATCATGAAGGATAGTGCCAGGAATTAGAGGAATAGATGAAGCAGCCATGTTGCTTTATCCAGATTTATCCAGCCTAAATTCCACCTAAGCCCCACTGTCTATTCTTTTGTATCAGATATGTGGTGCTTGAAGGGCAAGAGGAATCACAAAGAATACTAAACAAGGAGTTAGACCATTTGAATGTGTATTGGTGGTTTGGATGTAGGATGATGGGATTTTTCTTAAGGTCAGCCACAGGCCTGAGGGAATGGATTGGAAAGATGGAAAAGTCAAATGGCTTAAAAAGAAATATTTCTTTGCATGGTATGTGATTAACCCAGGGAACTTATCACTATATAAAAGTTCTTGAGGACAAAATTTTAACAAGGTTTGCAAAAAAAGGGGTTGAACCACGTATTGGGGTGATTGAGTGCTATCATAAGCTAATGAAAAAGACTTCTGCAAGAAATGAGCTGGCACAACCTTCTGTTAGAGTTCAGGACAAGACCTAAATTTGCTCTGGTGAATGGCATATTACCTCAATGCTGCTCACTGCTATGTCAGAGATGAAGAGCCCACAGACCAGGCTGTGAGTTTGGCCCAACCTAGCATCCTTGTGCCCAGAGCTTTAGAAAATAACTTTTTGGAGTGATTCTTCTGATATATGGGTGAGCAAACAGATATTGAAATTTTGCTTACGCGGAAATGGACTGCTGCAAAGAGACATGGAGGGATTTGAAAAAATGACCCTTTTCTTCTCCACTACTCCAAGACAGTCAGGTGTAGTCTTTCCCTCACCTTGATATCAGCTGAGAAGACCAAAACTGAAACTGTGGCCTCTGGTCCTTGAAGGACAATCTCTACAGCTCAATCTAAATCACATCCACAATCTCAAAATCAATAATTGACTCAGTACATGTGGCCAAGCCACCCACATGAGGGGGCAAAGCCACTTTATGGGTGGTGCCAGACCAGGAAGCCAAGCAGATGCTTCACAGTAGAGATGCTCCACATGTAGGAAAGACAAAAATTTAGCAAAGAAATCTAAGCAACCCAAATTCCTAGACATGTAAAAACTTCATTTCTGCCAGATGTCACAGTGTTTTCACTAAGTCATCATTGCAATGGCTGTTACTGATTAAACCAAGGCAAAGTACCTCCACTAAAACTTGCTTCTCATTTTCTGCTCTCTTGATAAACCTTGATACTTGGATGTCTGCACTACTGATACACATCATGGCTACTCTGCATCCCTGGGTGTATTTTGCCATGCAGGCAGTGTCTTTCCTATGTTCTAACTTTCCAGTTGTTATGGCCAGACCTAATGACATCATGGAAATGGCAAGGGATGAGGAAGAGCAAACATATTTCCTTCAATTGTTCTGTTCAGACAAAGTAATTAAACAGTAATGACATCTCCTGTCAAATTATTATTTATCTTTGCAATGAAACAAATACAAGTTATTATATTTCTCATTTGCTTTGAAGAGTGACCATTTGCCATTCCCCAGTTATATTGTCCTTGTACCTCAAGCTATGGGTCTTCCACATAAGTCAGGGAATATGTTGCTGAAGAATGAAAGTTTTATGAATTGTCGCCCCGTGTTTTATGCTAAGGGGGAGTGAATGAATGAATTCTTAACTGGATAATTGAACTAGTATTCATCTCCCTTTTTCCCCCAAATAGTATCAGGGAAAATGAGTTTTAAGGTAATGTCTAATAATTAAAAGATTACAAAAAATGTTGATTTACCTTATTTAATATCTAGCATCATTGGCATTCAAACTGAGAGATCTCTCACCTTCACAGATTTAGGGCCACGAGCAAAACCCTCTTCTTACACGGAAAGTCGTATGTGAGGCAAGATGGTTTGGGTCCTGGGGGACATTGTCACTTTCTGGGAGTTGTTGTCCCCTAGTTAGTCCTCATATCCAAAGCGATGTGTTTGGGGTCCCAGGGAAAGGGAAGGCATGAAAGACCATGAGAGGTTGTTATTTCAGCTAACACAGTTCTCCAGATTCAGTGTATGTCCAGTGGAGCAGCAAAGCCAGCAGTGGGGTTGCCCCAGAGTTGCCTTTTTACCTCGGGAACTGGCACAGCAATGAATCCATAAATATGCCAACCACCCTCAGGGGAAGAAAAGGCTGGAAAAAAACTTTCACTGACAGGAGAAGCACTGGGAAAAAAAAATCTCCCAAAGGAAGGAGATGGACAGCTGTAAAAATATTCCCAAGCACAGTGGCACTGGAGGCACAGTCAGGAGGGTGATGGCACTGGAGCAGGAGGGAAAAAGCAGCACAGTGCTGTACCAGCATCTTCAATCCTGGTTCAGGACAATGTGCAAGTGTCTCATGGAAACAGCAGTCCCAAGGATGAGCACAGGAGCCAGCACTTAGGCACCTGAAAGAGTTAAAGAGGACTGTGCAGAGGGGCTGGACAGAAAGGTCCTGCCACAGTGCAGGAGGATGCCTGAGATGACTCACTGGAACTACTTTCCAGCCCCTGCAAACAGAGGCCACGTCTCTTGCTAAAGGCTCTCTGGCACTGACTCCAGCTCTAACTTTGAAGTAATGGCATTAACAGTATCTGCTCACGCTCGGCTTTCTGCAGACTTTAAGGAAAAGCACAGCTTCAGCAATGAGTGGGAAAACATACATGTTCAAACATAACATTAATTTCTATCCCCTGGGAGATGGGACCAAAAGAGCATCTATTTGCAATAATATGCTGCTTTGCTGAGAACAGACTTAAAGGAAAATCCCATAGGGTTGGAAAATGTGTTTTAAGTTCACAGACTGTCTCATGCTCCTTCTCCAGAGCTGGCAGCCATCCAGCTGCTGTGTCCTCACAGGCCAGACCCTCCCCATCTAGGACACATTTGATTTCTGAGCAATCCCCCAGCTCCATTTCAGAACTGGTTTTCTCCAATAACTAGGTGTAAAATCAATATTTATGTCTTATTTTGGGAGCCCAGTTGCTGGAGACCCTGTCCCTGAGCAGCAGAAATGCAGAGACTTGATTTTTTATTTAAAAGTTGAGGCATTTCCACCAGGGAATCTCAGCTCTGGCACAAATTCACACTGAAAATGCCTCCTGAGACCATCTATTTTATGCTGTCCATATCAAGCAATGGCTTGTGGCAGTAATGCCCAGGACCTCATGTCCATTCCAGCTGGGACAAGAGCACTGTTAGTGACAGCTTGGGCTGTATGACCCTGCTTCCCAAATGGCTCCACATGGGCACACAAACTTCAGTGAGGGCTCCTGGTGTGTCTGCATATAAATCACAAAATTGCTCGAGAGGTGTTTTGAAACTGCAACTTTATTTTTGTTTAGTTACAGCTACACATAGACTTTTTCAGCTGTATCAAGAACACAAAAGAGACTGTAGAATTGCTTGCAGTTTCTGTCTAGTTTGAGGCCATTTTTGCTCATTGAAAACTTTCCATTAAAATTTTCAGCAAAAGCATGAACAGCTTCTAGGAGACCATTTGGATGCTATTTTTCAAGCTCCTAGAAAGACCCTTTACCTCCACAGTCCTTCTTTGTCCTGGGTAGCCAGTAATGTACCAGTGAATTGCAAAAATCCAGCACAGTTCCCTTCATCTCATTGCCTTCTTGTTACTGCTCAGGATATTTTAAGTGTGTTCCAGGAATACAAAGGAGCAACATCTCTCATTAAAAAATATATATGTGAAGTACAGCTTTAAGAAAATAATTTTCCAGGAATAGCAGCCATGAAAACAGGATCAAACTCAACATTTAAAGAGGAGTTCATATGCAAAAAAAAAAATTCAGCTAATCTGCCAGAAACCAGGCGTTATGGATGAAGTCCAAATTAGCTGAGCCAGTTCATGATATCATTAATATGGAGAATTTTCCTTGCCACGCATAGAAATAGTCTCTCATGGGTTGTGCCACTTGAAGATCTGCTGGGCACTTACCTAAACCATTCGGTTTGGTTCAAGTCCAGAGGGGTGAGGTTGCTGTGGTTCTTTTATTTTAATATTTTAGAGTGTTAAGTGCATTTTCTCCCTCAAGTGCCCCTCATGGGAAACTGCTAAAATGGTGAAATAATTCATTCTTCCATTATTTGAATCACATTGCCCAATTTATTTCCTTTCCTGTAAAGAGCTCCTTGTAGCAATACCATAAGTCCCTCCTGATGCTTCCAAGGAAGGAAGAAGCAACGGGAAGCGTGAATACAAAATGAGGTCCCAAATCTGAAGTAATGTTTGACAAAGGAAATCTGTGCCAAGATAATGGGGGAACAGCAATAACTTGTGTTCTCTCCATATGGTGCTCCCAACTGGGTTTCTCTCCCCCTGCCTTCTATTTAAATGCATAAACGTGAGAGATTATGAAAAGAAAAATAATAATACAAGTCTTGCAACGATTTTGCAAGGAAAACAGTATTTTGAGACTATGCCTAATAGGGTGGAAAATCCTGAGGACTCAAGAGAGTCTTGTCCCTGGCCAAATGCATTCACAGTGTGTCTTGGTGAGGTGCAAGACACAATTCTTACAAAGAGCTCCTGACTAGAGAGCACCTTGTACTTTCCATCACATAAAGTCTTTCCAGGTCCTGATCTCCTTGCTGCTGCTCCCTCCAGCTTTCAGAATGAATAGCCATGTTTCCTTTCTTGGTATTTATTTTCCACGCTGCTTTCTTTCTCATGAGCGGGGTCTCACCACCTGAAATGTTAAAGAAAAAGAAAGACAGATTGTCTTCCCAAAGCTTTCCTGGGTACAGCATAGGCCATGGAGCTGGCCAGAACCAGATACGGATCCTGCAGAGCCACCTCTGAGCCAGCTGGGTCCAAAACCAAACCACAGACATTGCACACATAGCGGCTGCCCCACAAGCCCTGGGTGATAATTATTACCGGGTGTCTCTTCTGATTCCCTCCAGTGCTGCTGAGCTTGCCAGGGCCAAGGGCATGAGAGCAGATGTTCTTCCTCCTGACAGATGTCAGCTCTGCCCCATGGAAAATGTCATCTGAGATGAGTGAGAACCAGCAAGCAGCCAGACAGGGCTTTGCAGGATGGTGGTGGGACCAACCCACACTGACCACTATCCATTGCAGCAGCCACCTCCTTCCTGGCAAACCCCTGCCACAGCATTCCATGAAAATATTATCTCAGTGTTGCCTCTTGTGCATAATCTAGAGAAGGTCAAACGAGCCAAGGAGCTGCATGAGAACCAAAATATGCCCAAGTAAATAGGAGAGAAGTAGTGGAGAAGTGTGGGAAAGAAATGTACATCCTTAGAGGATGGAGGGGAAAGGTATGTTTAAGAGCAGACAGTCCAGAAGAGGTCCATAAATCATAAAACAAGTGATTTGTAACAACTTTGTTTCGGGGGATATGACTAATAGTTTCGAACTTTTGGGGTTAGCAAAAGTTCTGGCCAGAGCATTTTTGACAAACTGTCCCACCAAGAGAAAATGCTGATTCACGAAAGCTGAAGCATTTTTTAAATACTTGAAAGGACAAATTCTTGAGGTCCGGGGCCCTCTGGTTATTTCTGACAGTGCAGCAAAAAAGGCCCAAATTGAAAACATAATATCTGAAGGTTTTGTTTTCATTCCATTGTAAAATGAAAACAAATTGTAAAACCTCAGAAGTTGTCGCAAAGCTGAGTTATCATCCCCCTGGCCAGTTCTAGTTGGTTGCTGTTATTATCCTTTTTACAGTTACTGTATTGCAATCATTGTTATCCAAGGGCAGGCTTCCTCTAAATGAAATACTTGTGCAACAAAGACAAAAATTTCCAAGGGAAATGCTTCAAATAGCATGAGTTCAGGTGTGGTTTTAGGCTCTCTCAATATGAAGAGCTGCAGTGGTTGCAGGGAGAAGCTGGCAAACCTCACAAGCCTTAGCAAACCTGATGGCAGGACCAGGCAAGTGCTTAGGAGACGGGAAAACAGTCTTTGAGCTGAGTTTTGTTCATTGCATCTTCACTCTCTGGTACAGGCTACTACAGAGGAGTTCTTTCCTCTTCTCTTTTGATGACATCTGTCATCACATAAATGTCCAATAAATCCCCATTTCTGATTTGTAATATCATATATGTTTGATTCCCAGAAGAAGGAAGTTAGCCCAAACACTCTCGAAGGTTTTCAAAGGACATCTTCCCTCTGCCAGACACAATCTTGCTCCAGTGAGTGGTCCCCAAAGTTCGTGACACTGGAACAAGGACTTCAGCTGTGATGCCCAGTGGACATGGAGGGAGGTGTCTGTGGCCACATTCTATAAACCCTGCTTGTAAATTATGGAGGAAATATATAGTAAAGGACCTGACTGGGAGCTCATGCCATGCTCTTTTAGGAAGGACACCATTTTAGTTAGGGGAATTAGGCTGTGTGCAATCAGTTTGAACTTGAAATTCAACCTATATTCCCATTTCTGTCACATCAGCTCCAGGATCCCTCCCATATATCTGCATTTCTGTTGTCTGTCATGTTAACAAACCAAGGCACTGCTGTGTGATAGGAGGGATTCATTCCATAACCCTGGAGCTAAAACAGTCGGTCCTTCCCAGGAGCTTCTCCAGGGAGGGCTCGAAATCCTATAATAACTGTGAATTACATCTGACCTAAGGAAGTTCCTCTGGGGTGTCTGAGGACCACTGAATTTCAGATTTCCTATATGGGCAACCCTTTTGAATGTGTTCCTGCTGTGAGCTGTCAGGCAAGAAATAAAACAGAGCCAACAGAAATAATGAGAAGTCACTACTGACAGTGCCTAATGGATTTTCTTCCTTAGAAGAGCTGGAAGCATAACCTGAAAGGGACTGGTTTCCTTTCCCAGTCAGCATGGTGGGTGTGGGTGCCTAAAATTAGATAGAGCCTCTATTAGTTGTAAATATTTATGCCTGTTGCCATAATAAATGGCTTTTAGTGTGATGATCTTCAGTATGAAGAAATTGTGGTAAATACATTTTCAGATTGGAGAAGGAAGAAGTAATAGATTTTTAGGCAATCCTTTTCAAGGCTGGCTATGCTCACACAAGACTGTTGGGTTCATCTGGTTTTGGAAGGCTCACAGAGCTGGGGCCAAGGAAGTCTATGTCAGGAAGCCCTTGAAGTGAGGGAATGTGTGACATATGATAAAAAGCTGACAAGTAGATGAATAAAATAAGACAAAGAAGTAGGTATTTTAATTAACGTTTTTCTGTGCAAAATTCTAAGCTCCCAAGAACCCAGAATAAACATATTTATGACACGCAGTAGACAATTTCTCAAGAAGGAAGTATCAGTTTTCACCTTATATATTTGCAGAACATGCAGGGAAATGTTCATATGTTATATATTCTATGCTTTATTTTTGTCAAAGAATTAGATTACGAAGAAGCCATATATTTGGGGATTTTTTTCCTGAATTTCTTTCTTTGTTGTATTAATTTGTATAAACAATTAGAGAAGTACCTATAGTTTCCATTTCAGGGAACTTTCCCCAAAATCATTTCACAGATGCCTTTAGCTAAGCAAAGACAACAGTTCTTATGTCCCTCGCCATTTCACAGATGCAACCCCTGTTAATTACAGAGGCTCATTAATGAGCTTTATTCCTCTCCATGTTTTGTAATATACAGAGGAAAAAGAGGTTGATCAGCAGGGGAATACAGATGCCATTTCTCCAGTCATGGGAAATCTCCCATGTACCTGCTCAGAGAAAAGCAACCCCACCAAAACCCTGGTAAGGGCCAGAGTTCACCAGCAACAATAGGAGAGAACAGTTACAGGAACCAGAAAGTCAGGGCAGATCAGGCAGAATAAACACCAACTTCAAAAAACGTGCAAAGCCCAGAAGGAAACTGGACTTTGGCATTCATGCTGTACAATGGAGCTGTTCCCAGGGTAGAAAAATATGTAGCTGGCTGGAAAAGTTTTCTCTCTTGCCTGGGCACCTCAGGCCATGGCCAGATGTGAGAGGATGAAAAATATATCTCCCTATCTCTTACGGAAAACTAGGTCAGGGTTTTTGAAGCCATCTTGTAGAGCTGGAGAGCCCATTCAAATTCAACTTGGAAACAGACATTTTGGGTTCCTTGGGAAATCCTCTCCCCTTATTTTGATTCCCACGATGTTCAAATCCCCTCATTCAGCTTCCTGAGCTGCTGAAGGTTCCCAGCTCCACCATGGCCAAGAGTCCTGTCACAGACATCAAGGTCCTCCCTGCAGACCAGCAGCAAGCCCACCCTCAGCACCCAGTGCATTTGTTTATAGAGTGGCTCATTTGGGTAGCCGTTAAACCCTTGGCTGTGGAAACACAAGTGCTAAGCAGGAGTCTCAGTATCAGAGACTCTTGGTAGCTGTAGCAGAGGATGTTTGACATCACAGTTTCTGCAGTCACCCAGTTGGGGGCAAGGCCACAAATTCCCTTAGCTCAGCAAAAATATAGAGTAGCTGGGAGATGATCACTGACACAGGGAGTGCAATGGATACATTCCAGATGTCTCTTTAATGTCTGCTGGAATTTATATTCACCCATTGGCAGATGGGAAACCTCACTTCTGAAAAAAAAAATCTACGAGCTGAGTTTACAGTAAGGTAGCCAAGACTAGAACTTCCAGTGGTTTGTTTGTCATCTAGCTATTTCTAGAAATACCTCCCTCTGCCCTCTTGGACACCAGGGTGTGTATTTCCCAGACTCGTAGCTGTCTTAAAAGAAAACAGATCTTATACCAGGAAGAAGTGAGACTGTGGAGATCGATATGTCTGAAGGAACAGGGGTGGGAAAAACTCCAGAGAAAAATGTTCAAGAGGGAAAGCAAATTTGCTAGGAAAAAACCTCTGCAGTTTGCCATCATCCACATACCCTTGGGTAAAGAAAGAGCTCTTCTGAAGTGAGCAAACATAGGCAAATGTGGCAGCACAGGGTAAAGGATGTGGTCCTGAGTTCAAAAGGATATGGCCCTTGTTTCACCTTGTAATTACAAAGGGAGCAGAAGGTTATGGGGATGAAATTATTCATAGGATTGAGTTAATTTGTCCCTAGTGCATTCCTGTGATTACAAGAAGATGTAATTTTTCCGTAACTCACCCCCAGCTTACTTTAGCCGTGGTTTTCTGGACACCAATCCATCAGTGACCAGGTAGATCTAACCTGAGAAGTGTCTGACTTCATCCATCCGTTTGTTAAATGTCAGGGAGTCTGCTCAGACACCCCAGGCTGCCTTATGAACATAGCAGCAACAATTCAGCATTTTAACTGAAGGGGATGGGTTTGAAGAGATATATAGGGATACATTTCCTGACAGCTTTCTCATCCTAATTTCTCCAGAGGGTCTCAGTGGTGGTCAATCCATCTTTTATTCGAGAATCTGTTCCCAACTCAAAGTCCAAAGATCTTGTGTGTACGGAGGAATGTTGCTGTTCTGAGAGGGCAGAGATCTTTGAGAAATCCTTTGTTCTGAAATCCTCTTAAAACCAAACAAAACCAAACCAAACCAAACCAGTTTCTTAGTGGTCCTCAGTGGTGTAGTATAAACAGGATTTAATTCTTATATCTTTGCCATTTGCTCACTGCTTTCCCCACTGAAATGGCACCAGCTGGCCATTATTATTTCACTCTGGAGGGTTCAAATGTTCACAAGCTTTCTGACTCTGGGAGCTCTCATTACCAAGAGCAAGAAAGGTTTCTGGGCTGTTTGGTCAAAAAACACACTTCATATATGAGCGCAGCATAATAATGCATATGCTGCCTAATGTTGAACAACTCACTGCACACTACTGAATGCTTAAAAACAAAATGAACCACTGTTATTTTAGATGATCTTGATCATTAAAGCCCTGCGGGCAGCAGGCATCACAGCAGTTAATAGTAACAGTATTTAACATCAAGGAGTAGGATGTATTAAGCAAACATTAACTTCAACCCATAAGCAGTCTCTAATATAAGCACAGCAATACATAAAAGCAGGTTTGTGTCAATACTCACATTTTATTTGGAGGGAAACACTGGCTTGGGAGGATCACACAGCTGCAGGGCAGGAATCATGGCCAAATCATCTGTGTCATGGACCAAAACCTTACCCATAGCCGGCCCCGCCTGCCCCCGCCATGTGCACAAAAGTTGCTCCTGCCTTTATTTTTCCCTTGGAAGAGCTCGAGGTTTAAGCCCTGTTTGCTTTGCCAAAGCAGTTCCCAGCTGGCCATCACATTGTGATTTCTTCTCTGTTTCGGTGTCTGTTCATACAGAGGGAGCGGAATCACTCTGCTGAAGGCAGTATTCCCCTTGGTATGGGCAGGACAGGGACTTCACCCTGTGCCCCAAAGCCTGTCCAGTTGGGCAACCAGGCTTTCCCTTTACTGCCCTTCAGGCTGTTTTTCCCAGCATTGCTGGGTCCATGCCCACACGAGTGATGTTGGAGATCACTGAAATCTGTCCTGAGGGGAACAGCAGAAATACAGAAATACAGAAGGACCACAGGAAGTTCTTGTGCTTTCTGCCGCTAACAGCCACTGTCCATATATTCATTCAGCCCCTGTGCAGGTGTAATTACATGTTTGCCTCCATGGATGGCAAGGCAAGTCCTTCCCATAAGCATGTTTACACTCATCTGGGCTTTAACACTCATTAAAGATAAGCACACACTTGCGTGTTCTGCTGAAAAAAACCCAGAATGAGGAAAGTCCGAATTACACAATACGGAAAGAATACTCTCCATTTATTAAGCGTGTCTTGACAGTACATAAAAAAAACATTCTGGAGCTTTCTTCTGGGCCAGATATTTCTCCCACTTCATACCATAGGTATGCTCCAATTGTGCTGGGAGCTGAATGGCAATACTATGACTCACTTCATATTGTAGGCTGGAAACACCATATTTTGTTCCAGAAAGAAATAGATTGTAGGCATAAGATTTAAAAGGCAGCTTTTTGTAAACCCTACTCCAGTGTGTTCTGGAGCACGTTTTGATCAGTTGCACCATCCAGTCCCTCTCCATCTACAGCCCTGGCTGTGCTTATTTTCAAATTTACAACTGTGCTGGGAATATACCATGTCCAAATTACCTTAGAGTGGCGAGTGCGGGAGTTAAATGAATTTTTTGTGTTTCTTTCCAGAGCAACTCTCACGGCAGTAATTGCTGCCACGCATTTTTGCCATCAATTCAGTGTTGTGACTGTGCTGAAGCACTCAGGCACAGATGAAATGATGCTGTTCCTGCATCTCATAAGGGCCTACTAAAGTGATCCAAATCTTTTAGTCTGCCAGCCTATAGGGAGTGGGAATGATCATCTTCCTGCTTTGGTTTTGTATGAATTATACAGGGTTGGCCCACCAAGACTACCACAGGCTGAAGGTTTAGATATAAGTTTTCTTCCGTAGGGTGGAAGTGAAAAATAATTTAATTCCTGGTATTTGGCAGATGATGCAAAGCCTCTGTGCTGTTTAGTACCAGCTTCATTTGTAACAATCCAGCTTTGTCTTCTCTGCGTAGGCTCAGACACCAGCCAGCATCACTGGCCCTAGCAGACCCAAACTGGAAACTTCAGGAGAGCATGTGCAGTCCCTAAAAAACATCCACACGGTTAAAAACAAACCCTGGGAAATAGTCCCCAGGCTGACCCACAGCCTCTCTCATTAGGACTGAAGCATTTTTAAATACAACTGCCTGTCCCAAAACTGAAGGGACTGCTGCTGGTGTTTACTCTGGAAGTGCCTTAAGCACCAGCCATGTTTTTCACTTCTGACAAGCAAAGCCCATGTGGCAGAGCTTTGGCAGCCGCATCAGCCAGCCGCGCTTTCTAGGGCTTGCCTTTGAAAAAACAGCATCAGCATCCCTGTGTAGAACACACAGAAATCATGTAAAGTGTTGGAGGTTCCTGTATATCCCGGCCCAGCAGGATAGAGGTTCCTGTCTATCCAGCAGCTGAAAAGCCATGATTCCTTGCTGCAATTCCGATTTTAAACCTGCGGTTTGTGTTTAACCAGCCAACTCCCCGACCGCCCTCCGCACACCTCAGTGACTGTTCCCCCCTCCAAGAAATCAAGGCAGATAGAGCAGTGCTGTAAATCTCCAGCTGCCTGGCCTTGGGTCCCGGCCAGAAATCCTTCCTTCCCCGCTCCGTGGCCAACGCAGCCCCTCGTAAGCCCTGAGCTTTCCCGGGATCAGCTGCACCTGACGCCTTTGGTTCAGGGCCACATTCCTCCAGGGAACTTTGAATCCCTCAAAGGGTCTGCTCCAAGCAGATTTTTTTTTTTCTTCCTCTCAGGAAGCCAACAGTGCAGGATACCAGAGACTCCCTTCAGGGGATATACATGCAGATAAAGGCTTAAAACTGTTGGTTGTGTGGAAACAGTCGGATGGCAGACAGAGGCATTTTGCTTTTGGTGGCAGCATCCTCCAGAGACAGCCTTCCCCATCAACACAGCAACCCACACAGCTCTGGGAAAGTTCCACACTCCTGTGGGTGCGAACTGGAGCTGTGCACAGCACCTGTGGGAGCATGGGGAAGGACACTGCAGGGTTAAAAACACACCCTAACAGGTTGCAAAAACATGTCCTGTAAGACCAGAATGGGATTATTTCTCTCTGTATCAAGTCTGTCTTGCAAAGAATGCTCTTGAAATGGAAAGTATCCCAAAAGGTCACAAAAATAATAGAAGGTTTAGAAAATAAGGTGTGTAAAGGAAAAAAAAATTCCAGCAATGCAGACATTAAAGCCAGGGACTGTGTGGAAAAAATAATACAGAGCAGCAAGGTAAAAGTCCAGAGAGGGCAGGGAGGAAGAGAGAACAGGAAGCTCAGGGCAGAAGGATCCTCTTTTTTTACTAGAGTTCATACATACAGAATAGCCTAAATGACCTTCGACAGCACAAAAGTTAAAATAAAAGTTTATTACTTAAATTCGACTGCCCAGTGAAATTCCTGGGGCGCGGTCAATGCAGATATACAGTTCAGAGGAAGAGTGGGCAGGGAGTGAACACTCGTTCACATGGCCCAACATCACATCTTCACCTTCAGAAGTCACACTGCCTGTTCTTGTCCTGTTTATGTGGTCAAATAAGAATCTACAGTAACATCCAAAAAAAGCCATTGTACCCTCAACATACTGTGATGGTTGAAGAGTGCACAGGCAAAGTAAAACAACCTTCACAGCATCCCTCCATCCTGAATTCAGTGGAAGTCCCAAGGAGAAGGGCGTGTCTGTGGTGTCCCATTTGTTGTTGATATAGCCTCTGGTTTTAAGTTTTAAACCTTCTGTGTAATAATGAGATTTCCATTTCTTTTCTGACGTGGTTGAGGCCTGCAGGTTATTGAGTTTAAAAGCCAAAACATACAGATGTAGAATTTTGCTTCAGGGTTGAAAAAACATATAACCTATTGGAAGGGTGGGATCAAATTAGCTTTTGTTCTCCCAAATTTCACATAAACAAGCATGCTCATATATCATGTACAAGGCAAGCAAAATCAAGAGAGCCTGTTTGAACTGGAATATTACTAGCCCGTGGTGGGTGGCAGGGACATATGTGCAAGTTATAAGGCTTGAAATTTAGGACTTTGCTCCGTAAAATGCCCACATGGATCAGATGAGAGATTGCCACTGATTTAAGGAAATGCTGTGGACTGGGTCAGATCCTGACAGCCTGAGCCACCTGGGACAGCATTTGCAGGCAGTATGTGCATCAGAATTTGGTTAGAGATATTTTGGTCCTCAGCAGTATTATTTGCCAGTGTTCTCAAGAATTGTTCTCAAGAAATATGCAGTGACAACATGTAGAGACTGATGCAAAATAAAACCACAACAATATAAAACAAGTAATTTCCAAATCCTGTAGTGGATCATACTTTATGATGCATGAAATAGCTGTAATGCAGAAATAAAACAGAAAAGACTGAGCACAGATTAATGATTGGGGTTTATTTAATTGTGATGATTATCTTATGACTACAATATAACCATATAATTATACATTGAAACACATATTCTGCCTTTGTAAGACTTGTGGTGTCATTTCTCAGCCATTCAAAGCAGTCATTAAATGATGCTGGGAAACACATTGTCTGCTGTATTGCCCGCCTCCTCCCCCTCTGCTTTTGTGTTGTCTTCCTCTCTCCTCCTCCTCCCGATGAATTTCAGAGCTACAAAATATCACTGCCTGCCTCAAACTGTGGAAACCAGGAGCAACTCCACCAAAGTCAAACCTGGGGGAGGTGGATCTCTTCAAACAGTGAGGGCGTCTCCTGGTCAGAGAAGGAGTTGAAGCCAATTCATGGCAAGTGATGCCAAGAGAGTGCTTTAAATCTCCAAAGTCTATCTGAAAGTCTTTCTAAATGTAAGTGTGAGTGCATGTGTGTGTGTAAGCATGTGCCTACAAACACTGATTCATTTTAGAATACTAATTATTGGTGTAAACGAGTCTCCTAGGAATATTAACTGAGTACAAGGATAACCAGATCCATAGTGGAGCCTACGGCAGATTCTGTTTTGCCATATTTAGCATATCTTCATGAGATGTTATATGTGTGCAAAATATTAGACACTGAATTACCTGCCAGCACCTCTGGGAGATACCTGCCATCTGCTTTTTTCCTGCTATCTGCCATTTCCTATTTCCAGTGTCTTGCCTTGGACTGGCGGGTAAATATGCAGTCAGGAAGTTTCCTGGGACCCTGTTTCTACCCTATCCCTTCTTGTGGACATGCTTGTAGTATCTTCAAGCCTCACATAATTCTCTTTGGAGAACTGTGTTGCGTGAGCTGAGAGCTTTCTGTTAAAGGTTACTTGTCAAAGGAACAAGGACAAAAAGCAATAATTAAATCTAAAGAGACAAGGAGAGAGAGAGAGGAGGATAAGAAAACTACAACAACTTTCACCACTTTATGTAAAATTATGTGCAAACATTCTCTGCTGTGAAAAACAATTTATATCTAAATATATACAGGCAGATGGGTATGGTAACTCTGTGCTGCTTGAGTCACAGGATCACTGGGGAAAAAAATTATTATTAAAGCAGGCCCTTCCCAAGCTATGCAAGGACTGCTTTCTGATTTTGGTAGTTGTTTTAAATTATGTTATGTTTTGCTCAGTAATAGAGAATCAAAAGCACAACTTAGTTTCCAGACCAGTTCTAACCTCTTAGCCAAAATAATGGAAAATTTTCAAAAAACATCAGGAGATGATAGAAAAGCTCATCACAATGCTTTTGCTGTCATTGCTCTGTTTTCCCAGGGACAGCTGATGGAGGGCTGTTCCACTGGAGGTGGAATTTCAATTAAGAACTTAGCATTTGAGTAAGTAGAGACTGTAAGAACAAACCTGTGGAAGCAGAACAGCCATATTAACCATATTTATGGATTTGCATTCAGGCTGTGCCTGGAAAGGACAATGCAAGCTCTTTCATTTCCTAGGGAAAGCTGGTTACAACAGAGCCATTCTCCTGAGTACGTTGCATACAGTGGAGGCATTGGCCGGTTTTCATGTTGTGCAGAGTTCAGCCTCACTACTCTCAGCAGATGGAGAACCCGTTGTGTTCCAGATGCAGCACACACACATCTGTGTACAGCAAATGATCCAGAGTTGCCTCTCTTCTGAAATGAAAATGAGTCTTCAGTTTCTGCAGGACTTAGTGCTTCTGAAAGCTTCTTCCTGAAGTATTTTATTCTTCCTTTCCCCTACTTTCTTAGTCCAAATATGTGTATGACATGAGCAACATCTCTTGTGCCTGGGGTGAAGCCTGCAGAGTATCCCAGCCAAGAATGCTGCAGGGTAAGCTGCAATCATCCTTATTCATCATTACATGCAGCCCGTGAGCTTGCCTTCAGAGCAAGGGCAAGCTCTCCTGGGTGATCTGAGAGTCCAAAGCAGTGCTCTAAACTTCAGCTGTCATTTGGTGTTGGATCACACCAGCTGTGTGCTGCTGGAGAGTTGATGTCCATAGAGCCACGGGAAGAGCATCATATCAGGTGTAAATCTCCTCAGATTTATTAATGGGACAGAACTCCAAATGACCATTTTCTTCTGGTTTGGCTGGTCTTGAGCACCAGCTTAAACCATCTAACAAAACTCATGATTTCTTTTTTTCCATATTCAAAGTGACAGCTCTTAAAGCTTCTGTGCCAACAACCATTACTATCCTAAAGAAGGATCTCTAAGACCAGAACATAACAGAGTACAGAGGGGTGAACACAAGTATCCACTTTGCATGGTGATTTCACTTTTAAGGGTGACAGTTAACCTTCATTCCTGGGCCATTATTAGCCTTCTAGTTGCATATGTTGTGAATTACAGTCAGTGTCAAGGTGGGATTAGGAAGAGGTTCTTAGAAGCCAGTTCCTGCTTTTAATACTATCAACACAACTTTTCCATTGACTCACTGGAATTCAACACAAGAGAGACATCAGAAATGCTGAAACACCAAAGAATAGAAAACATAGCCAAAGGTATAGGCTGGGGGCTCTGGATGTCTGCACAAAAGTCACTACAACAGCAGAAGAGCAGGCTGAAGAACACCAAGTTTAGTAGCACAGTCAATGGAGTTTCTCTACGTGTTTAAGCTTACACAGCAATAGAAAAAAAGACAACTTGCTCAGCCTCTGAGTGTACTTACCAGATTGTCCCACTATTTGCTGTCATGTAAGATTTTCAAGTCTCATGGTGAAGCGTGACCTTAGGAAGCCTGGAAGGGAAGACATCTTTTAGGAACAGACGTCTCTTGAGAGCACAGTTCCTACATGCTCTCCAGACAAACCTGAGACTGTCACTGAGAGACAAACAGCTGCCTCGGCAGGACAAACTTCTGGGGCAGTTTCTAGCAGCAGAAAGACAGAAGTAAGTTCTCACTTAAAATTCACTGTCACAAAACTTACAGGAGCTGTGTTCTCTCAGTTTCATTACTGCCATGAAAAAAAACTTGGGTGCGCACACAAAACCCAGGTCCTAATATCTGAAACTAAGTGTTTGGCTGTGATTTTAATGCCTGCTGGTTTGTCATCAAAGAGATTTGAGTAAAAACCAAGATTCACTTAAAATATAATTTTGTTTTTAGAGAATTTAATGATTCTGCATTCTCCAGGAATCACTGTGTATGCAGCATGGCCATACAAACCTCATGGGTCTCTGTGTTTCCATGCAAGGCTAATCTAATCCTTTACCTGGTTGGTGTCTAATTGAAGATGAGGGGTTTGCATGAACAGCTGAGGGCAAAATTCAGGCCCTCATGACTGGTAACAAGGTAGGACTTAACAGGATAGAAAAGTGTAAATGTTTGGAGGAGGGGAGTGGAAAATTAGAAAGATTTAGACAATATTTCTTAAATAATAAAGCAACTTCAGAGTTTCAAAAGAACCTATACTTCACTTCTGGTATACAGTTCACAGTGAGAATTGGTGGCTTTGTGCTCTTCTATCATTCATGTGTCTCTCAAAACTCCTTGCTAAAACCCTGTCCAGCAAAAAGCTCAAGGCAAATAGCTGACTTAAAAATGTGTCCTCTCCGAGCAGTGAGAAAGGCTCTGCAGGAACACACGCATCTGCCCACACACATCCAACCGCAAGATCACAGCCAAGTGTTTATCAGGGGATAAACCAGATCTCACCAGAAATTTTTTTTAGATCTGTTTGCATAAATGTCAGCACTGGCTTCGAAGCTTTTCCTCAATTTGACAGCAAGTGACATTTAAAGGGACAAAAGATCTTTTCACACACAGAGCAACAGAGGCTGTCACGCAACTGTAAAGTCTGTAGCGTAATCACGCGAGTCCAGAGACACAAGCACCGTATCCACTTGGATGAATGCTATCATCTCCCCAGTCTTCTGCAAGGAAAGCACGTGCCTGTCAGATGTGTTTCCCTGTCTTTTAACTCTGCTGTCAGCACAACTGTCACTTGTTTGCAAGTCCACACGTGAAGTAGCCTTCCTAAGAATAGTTTTAAAGTTTGCACGCACAGAAGCAGTTTGGCGGTGAGGTGACTGTGGACAACACTCAAAACCTGTGATACAGGAGGAGGAAAAAGTCATACATTTTCCATCCAGGTCCAAAAGGTGTTCTTCTTTCCTTCTGTGGTGTGAATAAAAGATAACATAGAACAGTAGAATGGTTTGGGTGGAAAGGAACCTTTAACATCATCTCATCCCAACCTCCTCGCCACTGACAATGACACCTTCCTCTAGATCAGGTTTCTTAGAGCCCCTTCCAGCCTGGCCTTGAACACTTCCAGGGATGGGGCATCCACATCTTCTCTGGGCTATGTTGCACTAGCCACAATTCTCAACAGAACTCATTGAAACCAGGCTTCCTTTCTTCTCCCCTGTAATTTTATTCAATTCAATATTTTCCAAAGAAACACCTACAGCTCCCACTCAATCTGTCTTTAGAGAAAAGTAATCAGTTTCACCTTTCACAGACAACATTTCCTTTTATAGACTTTAATTTAAAAGGAAATTTCTTAGGAAATGGCCATTCTTTTAAATGAATATATTATAAAAAGCCAGCATAAGACACAGGGAAATATATTTTTTCAGCATTCATCGCTGAGTTAGTTTTGACACTCCAGGCAGCTTGCTGGTCCAGGAGGATGATCTTTAAGGTCCCTTCCAGCCCAAATAATTTTGTGATTCTATGATTCCATGATTCTGTGACTTCAGAAGATGAATTGTTTTAAGTGGACCACATTAGAGCAAGCCATAAGCACATTAAGCACCTCCCTGTCTTCGTCTCTCCATTGTTCACAACGCAGCCAAGGGAGCCCCACCATTATTCAGAGCACTTCAGCCATGAGCTGCAGTGACAAACAGCAACTCTGACTCATTGTTGATGTGCCTCCAATGCCGAGTGTGTCTAATTTCCACTGAGTGTGTCTAATGAGCTGATATTTTATGGGTATTTCCTAAGCACTGTAATATGAGTCCTACAGATCCCCGTGCTGGAAGTTAGCCTGCTGTTCCCTAAACACAAGTCTTGGTGCTGCAAGCCAGCAGTGGTTGTAAAAGTCCAGGTTTCTGTGGGGTGAGCACGGCATGGCAGAGCAGGGCAGAGCTTCACTCCACGTCGGCGTGTGTGAGGAGGATGCAACACTCCGTGTCGGGGTGCAGAGGGAGGATGCAATGCGTGAGCAAAGCCCGTCCCTGTTCCCATCTGCTCGCTCTGGTCCTGCTGCCGGACTGACTCAGAGGCAGGAAGTCTCTCCCCCAGTGGGGAGGGCTGCAGGACAGGGCGGCGTGAACCACCAGAGCAAGATAAATGCCAACGATGACCTTGTGGGGAAAGGGGGAAATGAGACACCAGCACTTGAGAGAACATCCTCAGAAGAGATTTATCAGGCCTTTCCTGGCAATGTATTGAACTGGGAATAAACCCAGTGGAAGTGTGTTCCCCTCCTCCTCCGTACCCACATCGTAAGATCAGTCCTTTTGAGCAGGGACCCCAGAGCAGCAGTGGGACCAGGGGCAGCCTCTTTCCCTGGCCAAGAGAAAGATGATCTGCAAGTCACGATGCAGAAAAATTCCAGGAAGAAAAAAATGCCACCGACTCAGGGAAACAGTTGGGCTCTGGCCCTGGGCTGCCTTTGCACAGACACGTCATGGCTCCTCTCTGTGCAGCTGCTTTGGATTCCCAGCAAGAACCAGCCACGGCCAGGGGCCAGCAGCAAAGTTCAAGAAATAAATGATGCTTTTGACTCTTCACTGACCTGTGGAGCTGTATGATCTTCTAATAACCAGATTAGAGGTGGCTTGCCTTTTTACATTAGTCAGGGGAAAAGACACTGTGGTGGAAGTTTCTTAAAAATAGAGTGTGTAAAACCAGGACCAGAATATCTAACTAGCCTGTCCAGACACACAGGGGAGCAGGCTCCTGCTCTCCAGGAAAAACTGCTGCATAAATCTTTAGGATGGCAAGGCTGTACTGATATTTCAGTATCTAGGGCGAGGTGCTGTTCCTTCCTGGTGGCACAGACAGCACTGCCTTGCAGACATCTGCCTACATGTGGACTAGAGACACATTTCAAAACAGCCAGAGAAGACAGAAGTATAGCAAGATTAAAGGGAAATTATTCAAGAATATGCACCAAGCAGCAGTGCTTGCCATCTGAGCTTCAGCAGTGAAGCCTGCCAGCTTGCATCAGACCAGACTCATCACTGACCGTGCAGTTAAATTGCCAAAAATAGTGCTGTGCACCTCAGATGGAGAGACTCCATCCACCCATCCTGCTCTCATGGCAGGCTTCTGCGTCACATCCCTCTGTCACAGAGCTGTGGCTCCACTGGGTTCAGGCAGAGGGATTTCCACCACAGATTCTGATTCACAATTCTTATGCTGGCTTTAAACTGATGCCATGTGGTGCAGGGAGAAATCCTGCAATGAGAGAAGGCTGCAGTCATGCCTGTGCTCTCCCTTTTCCATCCTACCCCAAATCCTGGTTCTGATTTACAAAAAATCCCTAATCCTCACGTATTTCAACAGTCACTAAATCAACTACTTTACGTGGCTACCACTATCTCCAATTTAAGTTGTCTCCAAGGATGAAACAAGCCAGGAAGTCACTCTCAATTTTCTGTCTCCAAATGGTGGCTCTCCAGGAAGAGCAGGAAGCCTTTCAATGCTGCCATATTTATATCCACTGAAAGAGCTGCCCATTTCCTCTAGCATCTCTCTAAGGTCCATTGCAAACTGAAAGGGTGGTCAGGCACTGGAACAGGCTTCCCAGGCAAGTGGTAGAATCACCATCCCTAGAAGTGTTCAAAAGACATGTGGATGTGGCACTTGGGGGCATGGTTTAGTGGCACCATGGCAGTGATGCGTTTAATGGCTGGACTCAATGATCTTATGTTCCAACCTTAATTACTCTGTGATTCTATGAAACCTGTCACTCTGATATGAAAGTATGTGTGTTAAACCAGAGAAAACCCTGTTCTCCATCAATATTTTCAGTCTTATTTAATAATGTAGGTATAGCCCCCAGATATTGCAGTTTACTTTTCAGGTATGATGTGAAATGCTTTGAAAATAAACAACAGAGTGGCTGTTTGGCAGAGGAGAAAGAGAGGAACAGCAAGTTCACTTTGTGTGGTAGTAAAGGGCAGTAATTGCAGCTCATCTATTTGCAGCACAGGTTTGGTGCATGCAGGAGATCAAATTGTTAGAAAGGGGAGCTGTGAGCACAGGGGGAAAAAAAAAAGAAAAAAGAGCTGAAACCACAGTTGTTCAAACAAATGGGCTAATCACAGCCTTGGTTACACACACATGAGCAGGTGCAGACTGATCCCAGCCAGCGTCTGTGGAAAATGTCATTTGGCAGAGGGGCACGTCACACAGAAGCAAACACTGCCCGCACACACAGAGCTCTCTGCTGGGAAAGAGTCCTCTGGGGTCTCCACTGCACCATGGCCTCTCAGAAGGGCATGTAAAGTGTCCGTATTCCATCAGGGCTGGGTCAGTTCAGGTACAGCAGAGCTGTTTCCCTGGCCTGCAGAGGGGGTCTGGCTGATGGGGAGCCCTGGAGGGGACTGCCATGAGAGCTGGCAGAGGGGCAGCAGTGCAGGGAGTGGGGGGGCTGCGAGGCTGAGGCTGGAATAAACACAAGCATTTTCCAAGCAGCATTTTCCTCACCCTCCTGCTCCCAGCTCCACGTGGTCGAGATTGCACAGCCCTTCCGTTGCCTCTGCTCCCTGCCTGGTTGTGTAACATCTACAGCCAACCCCTTTATACACAGATTTTGTCCTGTTTCTTCTTTGATGTAAGAGCTCTGGATAACCCTGGGATCAAAGAAAGAGAAAGATAGATAAAGTGCACTATGTGAAAGCAGCTGAGTTCATTCTGCCTTCTGCATTTCTCTTATGTCCTCCCTCCCTGTGAGAAATGTTGGGTGGAACAAGAACAGAAAAACACAGGCAGAAGGAAAATAGAAAAGATGTTTTTCTCAGAGCACTAGGAATATCAGAAATTTAAACAAAAATTACTCCTTTTGTTATACTTTAGCAGTGCTTTCGGGCTTTTGGACACAGCTCTGTGGTCCACACTTGCTTCGTTTTCCCTTCCACTTTGTTTCTCCCCAAGCTGTGACTGAGCACACGATGTGGTCACTGACTGCAGAGCAGAGTTCCCAGTGCATCAGAGCATTAGCTGGCAGCTGGGCAGACAGATTTACACATCCCAGATGTCCAGGGTGCTGCCTCCAACTCATGCAGGCAGCGTCAGAAAGGGTTTAAAACCAGCAGCATCCTCCCCCTTGAATTTCTCTCCTAATGCAGCTCGGTGGCAGCTCTCCTTATATGGATGGGTTAGAAAGCAGCCAAAGGGATATCCTTAATAATTCCAGTCTGTGGCAGCAACAAAGATCTTCAAAACTCAACCTGGGGTTGATACCTGAGAGCCCTGGCCCCACTATAACCCATGCAACTCTGGGTTCCCACCCCTGCAGCCTTTCTAAACCAGTGAAACCAGTCCTTTCTTTCTCCACCCCAGAACTCACTCACACCACTGGCGTGAGCGAGAGTGTGGCACAAAACGGCTAAACCCACCCAAGAGTCATAGAATGATTTGGGTTGGAAGTGAGCTTGAAGATCATCTAGTTCTGATCCCCCTGCCTCAGGCAGAGGCAATTTCCACCAGACCAAGTTGGTCAAAGCCCCGTCCAGCCTGACCTTGAACACTTCCAGTGATGTGCCATCTGAAACTTCTCTGGGCTCGGTTAAAATGCTGCAAACTCTTTCATTCACTCCAATTTTGTGACGCCAAAGCAGAGACTTGGGAGTTTCTCAGTCTTTTCTAAAGCTGTTGCTATGAGAATGTACAAAAATGCTCAAAACCCTTTTAAATGAGAAAAAAAAGCAAACAACTTGGCTTTTCTCTGTGCAGAGTACACTTCAGCTGAGCTCAGAGGTGTCTGAGTTAATATCTGTTTTACTTAATCTGGCAGCCTGATTTCTTTGAGGATGTACTTTCCGAATGGATTTCTGTGTGCCTGTCAGACACATTGCTCTGACAGGGCAGGAACTAGGAAAAAAACATTATCTGATAAGTTCAGCTCTGGACAAAGTCAGCATGAGACCCTGAGGTGCTTTTTTATACAAGCATCAGCACTGTTTCATTAAAAATCAATAGAAAATTGCAGAATGCCTGAAAACTCAGCAACATCCCAGTGACTACAGAGAAACAAGCCCTGCCAGGCAGCTGTGGCTGAGATGAACACGTGCCTTGCTGATGTTCAGCTTCAATTTCCAGCAGCCGCGATGCTTCGCCACTCTAATCACGTTGTCAGGGAAATCAGCTCAAATAAAATATTGCTGGGACTTTCACTTTCCAAAAGCACACATGAGCAATGCACCCTGTTCTCTGCTGCTCCACGCACCTGCCAGAGCAAAGTGTTCAAGAAACAAGTAGACATGGAACCTGACATACTGTTTACTTTGTGTGGTGGCATTGGTAAAAGGATGGACTTGGTGATCTTGGAGATCTTTTCCAGCCTTAATGGTTCTATGATTCTATGAATCTATGGTTCTGTGATTCTGTGACTCTATGATTCTGTGAATCTATGGTTCTATGATTCTGTGATTCCGTGGTTCTGTGATTCTGTGATTCCATGGTTCTGTGATTCTGTGACCTGGGACCATCCTGCAGGGATGAGCAGGACACAACGGCCAGGCTCTGAGGCCACACCTCCAGTCCTGTGTCCGGTTTTGGGCCCCTCAGTTCAGGAAGGACATTGAGGTGCTGGAGCAGGTTCAGAGAAGGGCAGCGAAACTGGTGAAGGATCTGAAGCACAAGTCCTGTGAGGAGCAGCTGAAGGATCTTGGTGTGTTTAGCCTGGAGAAGAGGAGGCTCAGGGAGGACTTTATTACTTCACACTCCCTGACAGGAGGCTCGAGCCAGGTGAGGGCTGGGTTCTTCTCCCAGGCAGCCAGCGACAGGACAAGATGGCAAGGCCTCAAACTGCACCAGGGTAGGTTTAGGTTGGACATCAAGAGGACTTTCTTCACATAGAGGGTGATCAGACACTGAAATGGGCTGCCCACAGAGGTGTTGGAATCACCATCCCTGGAGGTGTTTAAGGAAAGACTGGACGGGGCGCTCAGTGCCATGGTCTGGTTGACAAGGTGGTGTTTGGTCATAGGTTGAACTCAGTGATCCCAGAGGTCTTTTCCAACCCAGTTAGTTCTGTGATTCTGTGATCACTCAGCAGAATGTGCTGCCTGCAAGAATGGCCAAACCCAGTCTCTGTGCTGAGATGAAGCCACAGACTGAGGCTCAGGGTTTTGTACTGTAGCTGCCCAGCGTGGGCCTGAAGAGCCACGTCTCCTCTGTGCACCTTGTTTCCCTTGCTGTGAAACAGGGAATTTCCTTTCTCCACCTTCATTGTCGGTGTGTTTGCTCTTCAGGGCCCGTCTCGGCCTGTTTGCACCGGCTTAATACAATGGAGTCATAATCCGAGGTGTTGCCACTGCAAAAATAGAAACGGGGAACAATGTCTCTCTTCAAAACAAGACTTTTCATGTATCTCATTGTGTAAAATAGGCTGCTTAAAATCCATTCACTGTGCTAAGCAGCAACTCGAATCAAAGGTAAAATTCACATCATACTTGGTAATCAATTGCAGGAAGTAGCTGTGGATTTTCTACCTTGATTCGTTTCTCGTTTATTTGCAATTTTCTGTGATTTTTCTTCGAAGTCCCTTTCCTCTGAAGTCAGATGGGATCCCCATTAGTGGCACTTTCATGTAGCTGAAGAAGTGTGTCATCGTTTTCTAATATAGATTAAAGCTCCAGAAAACAAGAGAGAATGAGCTGTTGGGCTCTCAGGAGAGCAGTGGGAAATAGAAAAATTGCCAGGCATGATGTTTAAGACACTCTCTCAGAATGCTTAAGAGCTGTGTATTTCACTCAGTCCTTAAGCAAATACAGCCTTAAATAAAGCTAAGTATAAAATAAATAATATTTATGCCAGGTAAAATAATAAGTTGGAGAGATGCCCAATTTCATATAGGCTAATACTTTGATTTTTTAATTGAGCTATTTTCTGCTATCCTGTATTTTTCTGACTGTGTTCCTTTCTCACCTAAGGCAAAAAACTAAATGTTATAAAAATAATCATTTTCTCATAAATTTCTGCTCTCTGCACCTAGTGACCATTCCATTTTAAGATCATAACATTTTAACAGCAATTTACATTAAAATATACACTGCTTGTTTCAAAATTAGTTCACTTTTTTTTCAGCTACATGATTGATGTTTCTCCTGAGCAAAAGTAACTCCTCTGAGCTCAGCAGAGCTGCCCTGATGTTCACAAGGCAGCAGAGAAGGTGAATTAAACCTAATAAATCTTTTCAAGAGTAAATACAGTCTAAATGGAGGTACAGCTAACAGGCAGTACAAGTAATTCCTGGAAATACCACTGAATTAGAACACTTGATTCAGGAACTGTATTCAAGCATGGAATGATTAACAGAACAGTTAAATTATTTAATCCTAACATGAGAGTTAGAAGTTTAAAGAGCTTTGGTTAGAGCAGAAACCCATCACAAATTCCTGTCACTTGGAAAAGCTACACATTTCAGAATTCATTTTCATTGTGCGTGTGAATGAAAGGTTTAGAGTTATAACATTGTCATAAGAACAAACTTTCTGCAAATAAAAAAAAAAGTAAATAAATGGATCTGCTGGAAAAAACTCAACAGTTTCACTTCAAAACTTTTAAATCAAGGTGAAGGTCATGCCTATCCACGCCAGCAGTTTAATGCATTTCCAACAGCCTGAAAAATCTGGAAGCTGTGCAGAACCTCATTTTCACCTTTGTGTAGAGCACTCCACGGCAGCTGGAGGACCAGATCTGGTTATTTGTGTTTGCTCCCAGTCCAGGCTGCATTGCTGGTTGCCCAGGAAGCCACTGACTGCCCCAGTGCCCATGGTGCCTCCCTGGCATCCCAGGGCTGTGTTCCCATCGAGGGTCACTGCCCCAGGTGCAGGAGTCTCTGTCACTGTCAGGGAAACAGCTTTACTTAAACTGGCTCAGGTCTTTTTAACAGAGGGAACAGTTCAGATCAGGGTCAGTTAATTCACCCTATTTCACCTCATTTCTCCCAGTGGAAACATCTGAGCTCCTCTGTTGAAAGTGATAGCTTCCCATGGAAACTTTGGATTCTGTAGAAATCACATTTTATAGCTGAAAATGCCTCTCCAGCTCTACAGAGGAATCTGGATTTTTTTTTTCTGTTCAAAGGAAAAATCCCCTGGCCTCAGCTCAACCAGGCACTTCAGCACCTCTTCTGTACACCTTGGGCTGCAGCCAACCTGCAGCCTCTTGCTCTCCCTGGAGGAGGCTGCAAGACCCAGTTCTGCGCTGAAAGGGCCACCAAATCATCCCTAGAAGTTACCCTTCTGGGATCATGGGATATCGCACTCTGCTTCGTGTGAGTGCTGGAAAGAAGGATAAGGGTATCCAGAGCTCGGGTTTGCTCTCACCTCTCCCCTTCACAGGCACACAAAAACACACGGGAGGTTAAAACCATTTCATCCATCTCCATCTGTTGCTTTTCCAACATTACAATCACTTCATTGTCTGCAGCGGCTGCCACACTGGACAGGAAAGTGGAAAGATCCTCAGCAGGGCGTAGAGAAAGCATTAGCAGCATTTAAAACCTTTGTGGTAGCCAGGACAAAAATAATAATTCCTAACTTCAGATTTTCTTATCAGAAAGTTTAAATATTTCCAAGACTTTTGTTTACAGTGTTTAACATTTCTGCTTCTTAAGTCATATAGGTTTAGAGCTGCTGCCCAAATGTTTGGCTGATCTCTGCAAGCTGCAGGGTAAATAGCAGCTGAGGTTTGGTGCTGGTGCTAAGGACAATGGGCCTGATTTTCTTTCCGGGAAATGCAAAGCAGAGTTTCTGTCCTGGTCCTCCTTAGGTTCAGGAAGAGCTATTTTGTTTTCAAGCCTCTCAAGCAATGCCTCATGGGGAAAAGTGCATGCGGAAAACCAGCATTGAGGTCAGACTTACTTAAACAAGATGCAAACAAAGCATCAGAGAGGCTGGTGTTGGAAGAGGCTGCAAAATATCATTTAATCTTCCCCATGCCCGAAACAGGACTGATGGCATGTAAAATGTCAGCTACAGAAGCACTGGAGTTTGGGCAAACCTGATGCTGCTGAGCTCTCACACTGACCTCAGCGTTACCCTGGAGCCTGCTGGATTCAGTTCAGTGTGCCAAACATGCCCCTGCCCCATCAGTTCACAGCTCAGAGGATCAGATGCTATTTTAAGTCACACTACCCAGAGTCATCAGATGCTATTTTAGGTTATGCTGCCCTAACTCTGGAATGATGCCCGAGGCATCGTTGTGCTCGCTGAGCCAGGGAGTGAGTTTGACTTGCAGAGGTCTTGCTCAAGTTCTCATGGCAAAGCCAGGGACACACACACACACGTGTCCTGCAGGTCCGTGCCCAAATGCAGCACCCAAAACACCTCGGCCTGGCACTAGACACATCTTGGCCTTAGGTACCACAGCCGGCTCACGGCAGGTCTGCCCAGCTTACCTGGCATTGAGTGTGAGGAAGAGGAGTCCCAGGGTCTTTGCACAGACAGCAGCCATGTGGTGGCTGCTGGTTTATATCCCTATTCCTTATATTCCAAGTGCTTCCTGGCTTATATTCCTATATTATATTATAAACCATATTTCCCCTAATATCAGGTTCTTATGGAAAACACACTCTTGTCCCCATCTGCATATATCGTAGCCAAATTTTTCTTCCTTTCTAGGTTTGGTATCTGTACTTTTTGTTGATGATGCTGGTAAGCAGGAAAGCCATTTTTTCCCCCTGAATCACACCTGGCAGAGGTAGGATGTGTCATACTGCTCTGCCAGTATTGAGAGGGTCTTCTGCCAGTGAAAGTCACTGGGACAGAGTCACTCCATCATCAGAAGGTGCAGCCCACAGTGGGGACAACCCACCCACTGCGGAGCTGGCTTTCTGTGCCCTTCCATCAGCATCATCTGCTCCCACTGTCGTCTAACCCAGAACCAGGCAGATCACCACAAGTTCTGGAAGGACACCTAGAGCAAAGAGCCAGCACTGTAAGGCAGCACTGCCTCTCCAGGCTCCATTCCTCTCCTTTCCAAGGAAAAAAATCCCCCTAATTCTGACCTTTGAGCAGCTCAAAAACTGTAGAGATGAGCTGCCTTGATTCCCCCCAGCCACACAGAGAGACTTGTCCTCCCGTGCTCTGGGAAACACCATGGGTACTGCCTGGATACACTTCAGTGCAATTTGTCTCATTTCCCCACTAATCTCCCATTTATTCTGAGGCTATTTACCAAGTCTTACGTTCCCTTGATAACCAGATGCCTGACATAAATTTGGGGATATTCTTTTCGCCAGCACTCAGTTGAGTTAGAGGAATGACTTTTGCCTCACACGGACAGTGGAAAGGAGACAGGAAAATGGTCAAAAACTCTCTTCATTCCTATGTTTTTCTCCCTTTATTCCCACTTTTTGTCTTTGGAAAAATTCCCACTCCTTTCTCTGCTTACCTTGATCTCAGCCTCACTGTTAGGAAACTCCAAATACATCCTTCACTGTTAGGTTTCAATATTAAAGAGTCCTGACTGACTTTATCTGTGTTAAAAGAAACTGAAAATGCTGTAGTGTCTGGTATTCTACAGATCAGCATAGCTAGTTAAAATACTAATAAAGATACTCCAATTATCAGTTACACTTTAATAATCTCAGAGCTTTACTGTCTTTGCTATTGACTTGAGTTATAAACCCAGCTCCAAAAAACAGATATTCCTAAATATTGTGCTAGAGTGATGGAAACTTCAAAAATATTTAGGAGAGCTAAAAATATAAAGAATAATCTACAGGTTGCCTTTTTTTTCTTTTTTAATACGTTAACACTACAGTTCGTAGCCAAAATTTTGTTCTTTCATTCATGTCAATGCCACAGACAATTGCATGGTCTCAGAAAGGGCACTTCCCCTCCATCAGGATTAAGATAATATCCAGTATTCCTCATTGTTTGGGAACAATCACATTTTTTTTTAAGAATATGATCAGGTTCTATCTATTTATATTGCTCAATTCTACAGTTGTTACTCTGTCTCGCATTTGGTTGGATTTGGTGCTGTAACTTTCTGTAAAGAGCAAAAAGACCTTCAATTAGATCACCATCGAAATTCACACATCAGAGCCTATTTGAGTGCAAATTTAGTGCATTTATCTGGGCAGTTGTTATTGGTTTCTAACAGAAGCAGAACTGCCTTCTGTGAGGACAGCCGAGGTGCACAGGGAGCTGATACACTCAGGAAGCACCTCCCAGTCTGTGGCAGTGCTCAGCCCTCCATTTAAGACAGAATGGAATCTAACAAAACACTCTCTTGGACACAATGTCGATTGTTCTTCAATTCCCCAAGCTCTGTAATCATGTTTGCCTTTTCCATCCAGCATGGCTTTGCACAACCTTGAGGTCCCAAGAGCTCCCTCCGTACTGTGTTACTGGAGAAACTGGGCACAGATTTCTTGCAGAGACCCCAAGGTTCCTTGGACTCTGCTATCAGTGGAGCTGAATTTGTTCAAGGATTGATTAGCACAGCAATAATTCACGGAGATGCGGGGGAAATCCTCCATGCTGATTTTACAGACTATGAGGTCGATGATTCCGATAAATCAACTTCATTCATGCTGTCTATAAATAAGTAATGTCCCAGACTGGGAAGAAGCTGGCTCATGTTGTAGTGTTGTGCTGGTTCTGAAAGTTTTGGGCATTTCCACTCTCTTTCATCCATTTCTGGACCAAATGCATTCTGTTTCATTTTCCTGACAACCTCCACTGCATTTGTGTTCCGTGTCATGTATGCTGGCCAACGCTGAAGTCTGACTTCTCGATGCGTTTTGAAAGATTTAGAACATTTCATTTGAGCTGCTTGATTAAAAATTATTGGTGGACTGGTGCATCTCCTCTGTTTGCTGTCTCTGAGTAGCAAATACCTAGCTGTGAAGAGCTGCATCGTTTTTCCTCTCAGGTTCCAAAAAACCACATAGCACAAGTCCTGAATCCCCCTCTAGGATGGCAGCATCTACATGAATCTATTGTTGTTGTGAAGTGGGACAATAGTTGCCATTCAGTGCCAGTCTCCTTCCCCAGTGAGGCTGCAACACGAGTCAGGATTGGGCATTTTCCCAATAATTCCACTGTAATCTTCAAACCTGTATGGACAAGGAAGAGGGGAGGTGGTGCCCCTTGCCATGTGGGAGAGATAAGAGCCTGGAGTGAAGAGCAGTCCCTAGAGGCAGTGGAGAGATGTCTGGACAGGAAACATTGAGAAGTGTTTAGAGATCATTTCTCTGACCTGAAACGTTCTGTTGAAAAGCTTGTCACTGCATAGACAATCCCAGACTTCCCAAAGCCTTTAATGTTGACTTCCCAAAGCCTTTAATTTTGACTTCCAAAACCCTTTAACATTGACTTCCGTGCTCTGGGAGCATTGCAGGAGTGTGTCTGTTCCCCTCCCCTTTTGTGAGATGCCTTCAGTGGGTGTTTGTCTTACAGTCTCCAGATTTTCCACACAGCCACAGAGTTAAAAAAGAATGTAATAAAAAGGCTTGCAAATACAAAAGCCAAGAATGACTGGACTTTAGCCTTAAGAAAGGAATAAAGCACTGCAAGACTCATTAAGTAATGAGGATAATCAACCAGTCAGAGCTTTAGATGAGCCATTGGGGGATGACAGGTAGGAATACGAAAGTCATGTTACCTCTGGCTACATCATTAATGAAACCATTGCTAGACCACACTGTCTGGTCACAGCAACTGCTCCATGAAAAATTTGGAAAACAGCCGCAAGAATGATACAAGAAATTATGCCTTGTAGGAAGGCACTAGATAAGCTATTTAGAGCAGAATAAATGATGCTGTGAATCCTATCTGGCTTTAGAATCACTAAATGTCTGTGGCCTAAAGACAAAGCAGCGATTTCCTCACCACCTCATTAGACCAAGGGCTACACGGAGTGAAATCAGCTGAATCCCAGCCCTGGAGGCCTCTCTGTGCTCCCACCACAGGGAGCAGACTGGAAATGTTTTTCAGATATTGTAAATATCAGATGGGCAGAAGTATTTGCTCAGCAGAACATAGATCTCAACCATTGATGAGGTGACAGAAAATGGTGAGGTTTACTCAGAGCCCTTCTTCTGGAAAACACTGGCTCTCAGAGGTCTGTGCGTGACTGGTGGTAGATGATTACAGGAGCAATTAAAAGCATTTTGTAAAATTTACATATAAAGTGGGGTATTTAGGCCAATTACAGGGCAAAATAGCACGCTTTTGATTTTCTTTTCAAAAGAATGTAGCTAAGCTGCAGGGTAAGTTTGGGATAGAACATTGATTTGGCTGTAATCAAATCTTGTTTGTCGTGAAGGAGGGAGTGGGGAAACATTGCTTGAGCATCCAGTCACTTGAATGCCTGGAGATGACCCTTATGCCTGAAGTGAAGAAAGGTCCAGACTTGAGTCACAGGGCACTGGCAGACCCCCGGTGAGCCAAGGGTCCTGTAACACCAGCTCTTACCTGCCCCAGGTGTGCTGGCCACAAAATATTGCAGGATTGCCTTTCAGCCAAAGCAAAAGGGGGTATTTCCAAGGAGCAGCACTGCAAAAGAGCTTTCTGGCTAAAGTGGCAACCAGTCACAGAGCTCGGCTGAGTTGATTGTCATGGATTGGCCTGGGTGTATGTCCTTAAGGTCTTTCTTACTCTTTTTTTTTTTTACTGTCTTCCTTTGGATTGCTGCTGGATTGTAGCATCCCCAGGGCTTTGATTTGCAGTTTCCAGAACACTCCCAGCTTCAGCTGTAGCAGTGCAACATCTTCTGAAGGGTAGTCCACAGCAACTGAAATCAAGTGCCCCGAACAAAATCAAAGCAGTGTATGACACCTAATCCCTGACAGTTTTTTCTTCACCTGGATCAGCCAAAGAAAGATATTCTGAAGAAAAATATTACCCAAAATAGGATTCAGAAATGCACATGAGGCACTTAGAAGGTACTATAAAAATGCACTGCCCACACTCACTTTGTTTTCTGACGGAATATTCAAAGCTGCTATTTCTTAAAGCCTGGGATATGTAGTTCCAGTCCACTTGGATGCCTGACCGTTATAGGAACCAAAGGGAATTAGAGATCTGAATGTCTCTGACATTCTCTGATGTCTTTGAATTTCAGTCGCTAGCTAGGACAGGGATCCTCAAATTCCAGCCACTGAGACCCTTATTTAGGAGCTATGCTGTACAAAACGAAGACAATCTATAAACCAGATTTTTGGAATCACTCTTCTTCAAACAAACTCCTGCCAGAACACTTCTGTCCTGTCTGGGGTAAGCTCCAGAGAGCAGGAGACATCTGTAGAGTGGAAGGGCATTGCCAGTTCATTACAAGAGATTTCACAAAACTGCATTTAGGAAGGAAGGAAAACATACAGTCAGTATCCTCAGGGACATCAGCTGCTGGAGAACAGACCACATTCACTGTATCAGTAACTTCACATCACAGAAACTACTCTGAAAGGTGCCTTAGAAGGAACTTGCTGACCAAGATCTGTCCTTTTGCCCATCTTCTGATGTTATTGTCTTCCCCAGCTGAAAAAGAAACAGACTTGGGCATTTCTGCTGTCAGCAGGTCAACCAGAACTGCAGTTGTTCTTATACTGGTGGCCATCCCTGGGAGTGTTCAAGGCCAGGAGTGATGGGGCATTGAGCAACCTGGTCTAGTGCAAGATATCTCTGCCCACGGCAAGGGGCTTGGAACTAGATGGGCTTTCATCCCAACCATTTTATTATTCTATGATTAGTCTGTGTTAAGTAACATTCATCTGGTACATGTAATGATAGCGAACAGAAAAATGCACAAACTAACACTCAGAGCCTGCTGGCCAGGGCAGAGGATGGCCCTTGTGAAAGTTTGAGGCCTGAAGCAGACTTATTTGCCCAAAAGCATGAGAAAGTCTTTCCACCCAGGCAGGTGCCACCATCCCAGCTTGCTCACAGGCTCCTGGCATCTTCCTCTGAAGCAGCTGGACCTTAATTTGTTGGCAGGAAGGCACTAGAATAAATAGATTACTTTTTCTGTCTGATGTCGCATTAGACGCTGCCTAGCTGTTGTGTGTATTCTGGCTGGTGGTTTCACAGTCTTTGGGTTCTGCAAGCACTTCTTCACCGGCATGGTAAAATTCCCCCTGGTGTGGAAATCCACTCTCCCGTGCCACAGCTAAGCGTGGCTGAGATATTGCATCCTAGTTTGGTGTCATACCAGAGATTTGTGTCCTCTGCTCCATTAATCAAACATAAGATGTTCTGAGAGTTCAGCAGACAATTCATGTCCCACTCCTGTCAGTGCAGGCCGTGAACATCGCTGCTGTCTGGCCGAAGGGCTCTTCCATGGGTGCAGTTCAGTCCCACAAAGTCACCAAACAAAGCACAATGGGGGAAGGGTTTGGCAGAGATTGGCCACTGACAGGTGGATCTGGGGCAGTTTGGGCATTGAGAACATCAATGAAAATTGTCACTTTGTCCCCAGAAACACAGACTAAGCACAGATTTAAGAACACAGCGCCCAGCTCAGACTAGATCATGGTGCACACACCAGGTCCTTCCTGCACAATATCCATCTACACCTTCCCCTTCTGCTGTGGTGTTCAAGCTCTGTGTTGAGGTCCATCAGCAGAAGCCCAGACACACAGACCTGCGACAAAGCCTCGGAAGTGACCCAAAATAGTTATTTAAACTCTAGTAAGCAATACGCAGCTAATTTATGATCTAGCTGTCATTTTAAAGGCAGTGTTTTACACATTCTGCACTTGGTTAAAACCACCTAGTGAAGGGAGGGGAACATCTGCCCTGCTGCATCATCTTGTGCAACCCAGACTGGAGAGAAATAAGGGTCAGGACTGTGCAAATATTCAGCCTCATTTTACTGCAGCCCCTGCTGCACTCAGTGTTAAAGGCCAGGTCGTTTCAGTGCTTAATCAATATATCAATATAGTCAGTAAATGACAAGGACAGTTCATATTTGTCTTGTTACTCCAAGACTGCTCGTAAAGCTGAGTTCACAGTCCCATAAAGGAGCCTGCATTACCCCAGTGGCTGGGAAGGAATTCCGCATTGGCTTCCCATAGGCCTGTCCGCTGAGAGAACAGGAAAAGGTAATAACAGGGTAAGTAAAAGTAAACTGGAATAAAGCCAAAAGTAAGGCCTAAAAATCTAGCAGGGCAATCTCAGCTCATAAATATGACCCACCAAGTGGATACTCTGAACAGCCTTTTGCCTGACAGAGGCAGCCTGATAAACTCTCGGGATAAAAACACCATGAAGTTTTCACAGGCAGAAGCCATTTATTTTTACATCTGTTTTGCCTGCTTGAAAGTGTGGTGGAAATTTTAGTACCAATACATTAATCTAGACATCCCTGTTTCAAGAGCCAGAGATCATTTGATTTGCCAGTGTGAGCCATTTGGTCCCCACTGCATTCAGAGCCAGGAATCCAAAGACTACACTCTGCCCATTGCTGAAGTTTAGCCAACAAGGCAGTTTTGCTGGGGTGGTAGCTGCAAACTCAGAGAGGTGATGTGGGCAGGAAGAATATCTTCTGATGGTGAGACAGGTTAGAACAATTGACAAGGAGAAAGAAAATATAAAGGTTGGTGGGCAAAAGAAAAAGCAGGGGCAGGGGGAAAGAAAAAAAGGAAAAAAAGAAAGAGAGAAAAAGAAAAAGAGAGAAAGTAAAAATGTAGGACTGGTGCCATGCAGAAATTCACAGCAGGACCCATAACAGGCAAGATGCTACAAGGAGAATTAAAATGTGATATGCGAGCTGGGTAGACTCAAGATGAATTTTTCCAAGAGCCCTTGCACTTCTTATCCCTTGTGTGTGGGAAGAGTAATGGTAGGACACCACCAATCTCTTCATTCCACCTCAGCATTTCCCAGAGGTGACCAAGAGCCAAACTGAGCTGCACAAACCATCAATCACTGCTCAGTGTGTGGCTCCACAGACCTGCTGCAAAACATCCACCGTGACTTCATTGACCACAAAGCAGAGATAAGAGTTTAGGAGTTATATCCTTCTGGCAAAGCATAGCACACTCGAGATGGACTGATCCTCTATCCAAACAGCTTATCTCCAAACCATATTAATTACTGGAACACGGCAGCAATTTGTTATCTGCACCAGGGCTTTTTGCCAGTGCAGCTCTCTCACTCAGATGCCACCAAGAAAGAGATGGGCCAGCAAAGCTTCACAGCAGAGTAAATTTCAGAGCAGCTTTTAAGTTTTTAAAGCACTGAAGACCTGAGCTGGACTTTGCAAGCGGGACCCAGCCGAGTTTGCCTGTGCTCAGGGTGAGCCAGCAGGAGAGGCAGAGCTGGATAACTCTGTCAGCACTGACGTATGGCACGTGTCTCTTCATATTCATCAGAAAAGTCGGCTGACCTGCACGTCCGTGTACCTCACAACCACACAGCTGCCCTAAGAGCATCCTGATTTGGAGGAGCTCTGCAGGCTCCATGCAAATTCCGCCAAGAACGGACAGTGCAACCGTTGTCTGCAGTCCTAGAAACCATGTGTCCTCCTAAACACCACCTCAGCCAGCTGTGCATTGCAGCTGGAAAATTGCCTTCGGCTGAAGGGTACCTCTTCCCACAGCTGGTCCTTGAGCAGAGTAAAATCTGCAGAGCTGGTCTGGCTCCTGCATTTCTTGGCACAAGGGTGGATTGGAGGCTTGCCAAGGTTGCAACTACGGGGAAAAAAGCACAAAGCACATTTCCCGCTGCCTCCGGTGAGCTGTGCAGGACCACCTGCAACCCCCACTGCTTCTGAGAAGGCAGCTAAGAAAAGCAGGAGTGTTGCCAGTACCTTACACAGTTCATACCTCTGCTGGGACATTCTGACACTCCCTACACCACAAGAAGTTGAAAACCACGGCGCCAGGGAGAATTATTTTAAATTGTTCTATTCGAGTCAGGTTGAAGGAAGGAGTGGGGCATCTGGACTGTCTCCTGTCTGTGTTGGCGCCCATCTCCCCACTCTTGTACTTCTTCCCCAGGCTTCTCCACCCTTGGGCATCTGTGCCTGATATCCATGAGTTCCCCTGGGAGCTGCACAGTGCAGGAGCTACCTCCTGAGATGAGGAGAGAGTGCTCTCTCCCCTTCCCCATCTCCTCTTCCAGTGCACATCACAGCAGCCCCAGCAGTGGGTCAGTGCAGCTCATCCTGCCCTCATCAGCAAGTCTGGTCCTCACTGAGCCTTTGCACTTCCAGGATGTCAGGTTTGCTCTGTTTGTGTGCTGACAACGTTACGGTGTCACTTTGCAAGCAAATAAAGCTGCTGAATAATCAGCCTGTCCAGTCACACTGGCAGAGATTTTCAGTCTATGAGATTTCAAACAGGACATTTTTCCCCAGTGCAGGAGCTATTAAATTCCATAAATTCATAGCTGCTTTTCTACTACAAAAGTTTTATCACCAAAAAAAAAAAAAGTCATCAAGATCTTGCACGATGTTTTCAAGTCTCGTTTTTTGTCCAAAATAACTATTGTTCCTTCCCAGCCCTCATTAATTGCAAGCTGTGATCACCTGATGGGCAGCAGTCTGAACCTCTTCTCCCATCCCTGACACAGATCCCTGTTCATTCCTATGCTCAGCCACTTTTCCTCATGTTTAAAAAAATTACTAGTCCGTATGCTGCAACAATCTCATTATTTTAAGCAACCTTCCTGACAAATGTTTGAAGGCTTCCTGGTGACTAATGGGTGGAACTGGACTGCCTCCCTTTGTTTCCAGTTGAGTAGTAATGATTTAAGCAGATTAACTGGTTAACTAAATGTCAGTAACCCAGATCATGTCCTTTACATGAAATAACACTGGTTACAGGAATCAGCTAATAATGGGGCTCCTCCAAAGGCAATGAGAAAACATTTCTGTCAGTGCCAGTGGGCTCAAAATTTGTCAACAGGCTTAAAATGAAGTTCAAAGTGAATTCTGCTAAAGGAGTAAATATGCTGGATGTCATCAACAAACTAAGCCATGCTTTCCTTCATTTGCAACAGAATGTGGTCAACATCCCTGAAAATACTCAAGCTCTTCTTCCTTCCTGTTCTTCAAAGCATCCACCAGAGAGCCCCAGGTGCTGAGCACTGCCACTTCACCTGTGATGGCACAGGGCAGGACAGCTGCACCTCCGGTGAGACCCACCAAACACCAGCCACTGCTGAATGCTTCATCATTCCACAGCCTGGAAGAAATAAAATAATAAAAAACCCTCCCAGTGATCCACGACAAGCCCACCCCAATGCCCATGGTGAGGAGGCAGGAATCCTGTGCTTTCAAGTCCACGATGCTCAGTTGGTGGCTGCAGAGGAGGCAAATGTCCCCCTGTCCCTGGGACCCTGGTGGCAGCAGTGTGTGCAGCTCTTCACCCTCGGCTGTCTGTACAGAAATAAGATCTTGGCATAAAGGATTTGCTTTTGTTGTGCTTTAGGTTGCCCTCAGTTTGGGTTGAACAGATGTGCTTCGTTCAGGAAGCCCAGTGTAGGACACGTGCTAATGTGTCTGTCTGCATTTCGGGATTAAAACACACCAAAATGAGGCCACTGGCTTGTGCATAAACAACATTTCTTGTTTCTCTCTTCCAGTAACCGTGACTGTGGGAGGACAACAGCACTTGCTGGGGCTTTATGACACTGCAGGGCAGGTAAAGGACGGCAAAACATTTATCATTTTCCTTTCCCACGGTTTGTGTGTTACTATCATACATTGGGGTTTGTTGTTCATGACGTTTGTGGAGTTTGTTGGCGTTTTTTTACAAATAATAACAATCAGTTGTAATGGTTGAACTGCTGACCCTCTCCCCTTTGTTTTCATTCTGTTTCAGCAGTAAAACACACACAAATACACTCATCCCTAGGACTGTGTTTTGCCTAATCAATAAAACGAAGCCTGATGAGGCTGTGCAACCCCCCATACACCCACCTCCTACTGCAAATACGATGTTTTGTGTAGTCAGTGTTTTCCTACCTTTACCACACGGTGGCATTGAAGATACAGAGAAGAATTACCATTTTCAGGATCAGAAAACTGGTATAATACAGCACCAGACTACCAGTCACCAGCTATTGACTTTTTAAGTGGTAACCCAGCCAGATTTGCATCCATCCCAACATCCCAAAACTCTTGTCCCAGGACAAGGGTGTCCATTACAAGGGAGTCTGTGTCCCGTTCTTACTTACATTTAGAATGCTTTTACTGTTTCCACTGTCCACAGTCTGATATTGTGTGTTTGTACTCAAAGCTTGCAGAATAATTTCACCCCCTGGAGAGGAGGAGAAATTATTTTTCACTGCTTTGCTCTTCCAGGAGAAGGGCAGAAGAAAGTACAGGGAGCAACACTTTTTTTGTGGTGAAATTTCCCTCTCCTGACTCCAAATGCCGATCACTGACAAAATAAAGAAAGGGACGTAGTCTGCACAGAAATGCTGCAAAAATTCGTCTGCTGAGAGCAGAGGGAGCAGGTTCCAGCTTCCTCACAGCCTGGGAATGCTGTAACCCACATCCACCAGCTCCTCCAGTCGGAGCTGACACCAGAGCCAGCAGGACAGAAAGCAGATTTGGGAACTTGCTTCACTCTCTCTGGGTTCCAGCAGCCCTGGATGCAGGGCTTTGCTTTCACCAGGAGCTCTTCTTGGCTGTACCAGTTTTGGCCACGACTGACTGCTATGAAAGGCACAAACAGTGCAGAAGGAGACCCTCCTGTCTGCAAAAGGCCACTTCTTGCAGAATATACTTTGCAGCGCTATGCAGAGAGATCAAAAAACCCACACCAGAACAGACTGTCACTTCCAGAAAAACCTGCTCACAGCAAGACTGGGGCTTTGATGCTTTGGGTTTCACTTTCTTTAATTTTATTCTTACCATGTTTCTGTAGGCAGCAGCAGCCTTAGCTGGTTTGGTGGCCCTTACAGACCACACATCCTTCCTATTCACATGATGATCCAAAAGCCAGTCCCAAAATATGACCCAAGTCCTTGCCCCATGTCCAAAGCCTGTTCAATCTTCTACTCTGCGCTCACAAACACAGAGCTCAGAGCCTGTGTCACGATCCGTCAGCACTGCAAGCCTTTGCAAGCCAGACTGGAGTTATATTCAGTTCCCAGTCAGTTTTCACCCAGTGCCTTAATATTCCTACTTGTTTTGTAGGGCTGACAGTTCCACCTGCCACCCATTTCCGCAGCAACACCTCCTCTCATTTGTCCTCCTGAGCCAGAAGGAACACTCAGCTGTGTCTTTGACAAGCCTCACCCCTCCATCCATTCCTCCACGTCGTTTTGCCATCCCCTACTTCAAACTAGATAGTTCACCACCTGCCTCCAAGCCTTTTTCCTAACTGCCCAAGCTCATGCCCCTTCCAGACCCTGGTCCAGAGGACGTGGCCATCCAGCCAGAACTCAGAGCGTGAATCACCCTTCGATGACTGGATTGTCTCCGTGGAGGCTGGAGGGATGATGCTTCCCACATGCTCCAGTTATAACAACAGATCATCTGGGTTGTTTCCTCCCTCCTTCTCCTTGTGCTGTGTGGCTTTCCAAAGGCATCAGTGTGAAGTCATAGCCAGAAATAGCCCTTGACACTGCGATGCTATAAAACATATGCTAATGAAATAACAATTGGAAAATGTACTCCTGCAGCAGGACCCTCTGTCAGCCTGAAGGGAGAGCTGGCAGAGACCCCAGATTTGAGGTATCTGGCTTTCTGTATCCCTGGCATAAACAGCCCTAGGAGGAAAAAAATTGTGGTCTTTTTGCCGTGCTGGACTCAGGTGCAAAATGCTTTAGCAGAGTGTACAAAAGAGCAGCACAGCAACAACGTAGAAACAAAAAAAAAAAGCCAGTTTTGCTGCATTTTCGAGGCCCAAACACTGCTGAGCTGATGGCAGAGGTAGAGGGGAGGGAGCAGCACCAGCTAATCTCGGCCCTGGCAAGTCACAAGCAGATAACTCAGCAAGGCCAGGTCTGGCACTGGCATTTCCATGCCGAACCAGTGGCCAGGCAACGTTAACTGGGAAGCCTCGTGCTCCCTAAATAGCAGGCAGCACAACACAAGCACAAGCTGGGAAAATGAATTATTAATCAGCCACAGCCCAAGCCCACAAGGACCCATGTCCCTTCCCAAACACGACTGTCACTCCCTGCAGCACCGCTGGATATGCCCCATGCCCATACAAATGTTCGGTCCCTTTTTTAATATTATTTATTTGCTTGACTTCAACCATCTCTGAATGAGAAATGACCCTGTAGGGCTGTCTTTTCTAAAGGTCCATTGCAAGGTTTTATAGCCTTCTCCTGGAGAGCGAGTACAGAGAAGCAGTCTGATGTGGTTTGGAGGCTCCTGTACATGAGCAAGAGCCCAGATCGATTCTAATCCGTGATATTTGTGTTTTAACCTGTCTGTGAAAAATCCCATGTGCTCTGGTGGGAGGTGAGACCTCTGCTATGAGATGCACGGCTGTCCCTGCTTACAACTTGTATAATGCTCTGTGCTAGCAGCTCAGACCAGGAATGCTCTTCCTGAGAAAGGATTTCCTAGGCATTCAGAAGGAACAAGGAAAATGAAATTAAATGCATGCTCCTGTAGCTGTCACAGCCAGGCAGAGCACTCATGGCTTTAATCTGTAATTTTAATGGTACAGTAAGTCCCAGCCCCTCTAAATATGCACGTCTGGAATATTGAAACTGGCTATATTTAGCTAATTTCTTCCCAAAACGCCTAGATGAGGATTCCTTGAGGTTTGCTGCCACCACGTGGCTGGTTCAGGAGCCAGCCTTGCAGCAGTTAAACCAAAAACACAGAAAGGGCCTTTGCCAAGCACCCGCTATCAGCCCGTGGTGGCTGTGCCACAAACAATCTTAATCTCAGTTTTGATGTTCTGGGTTAAAATAATGTCCCATAATCAGGCCAGGCTTTCCTAACCCACAACATCCACATAAAACTGTCTCTACAACGCAATTTTTCCTCTGATCCCATCACGTTGGCATCCACTTTGTCTCAATTAACTCCTCTGCTGGGAGCTGGCTGACATCTCCAGAGCCTTGGATAAATCTCCTGTCACCGACTTTGCTTCTTCATGAACTGCATCACTCGTGTACCTATAAACATCTCTGAGGGGTTTTTCCTGCTATTCCTTGAATGTAGAGAATCCACTTTCTTGGGAGGTGATATAGCCAAACATCTTTCGTAAATCTTTCTTCAGATCCACACTTTCTGGGCCACTGGAAAGACAGAATTATGTCAGTTAAAATATACTCTGGTTTTACCCCAAATACTGTGGCTGAGAGGGCTGGAGGTAGTAACTGAGAATTTATTCTTCCTGTCAAAGTGGGCTTGAGACAGTGAACATCCAGTTAGACAAAACAAAACATTTTGTTTGTGCTTTAGGATGCTTTTTTAAACTTCTCTTTCATGAGACAGAGCTAAATTTGGGCTCATGCTTCCTCTCAGAATAAATAATTAAAGTTTTGGGGATTTTTTTAGAAGCAGTTGGTGCAAACTGTTTTTAAGTAATTTATTAGTATATTTTGGAAAACAGTGTTGATGCAGAAGGAGTCTGTGTCAACTCATCGGTATATAGTCAGTGAAAAAGAGACTTCAGGAAGGTGATTTACCAGTCTCAATTCACAATTAAGCCCCTCATTTGCTGACCAACCAAAGCAAGGCAGAAGTAAGGCTGAACTAAAGCACCGCCTAATCTGACACACACTGATGCAGTCCTGCATCCCTTTCTCCTGCAGGACAGGCAGCAGCTTGCATTGCTCCTGCCCCTAATGTCGGTTTGCCCTGCCTGAAATAAATGTTCTCAAGTCTGAGAAACAGCACCCAGGTGTCTTTTTTTCCTCTTTTATTAGCCTTATTTCCTTGTATTGACTAGTCAGTATCTGCAAAGCAAATCCACACCAGTTGAATTTTCGCACAGTTAGAACCAAAAGCGACCAGACTGCAGAGGTCTGAGACTTGTCCAGAATACAGAAACTGTAAACTGCAGATCTACATCGCAGTCAGGCTTGACAGCAGCACGTATTATTGTTTCCCACACTCCAGTTTTGTGTTCCTTTCCCCTTTTTTAATTCTGGACCCCCCCCAAAAAGCCTTTGGAACAGATGTAACCCCTCTAAAAAGCATCTGTTTCATTGCACTGAAGTTTTCTAACAGGTTTCATTGAAGAGTACCCACCAGACACAGCTACAAATGCTCTCACTGTCAGAAAGACCCGAGCTATCCCTTTCACATGGCTTGCAAAACCTCTGCTCACTCAGCTTCTCAAGCCTGAAAACAGACCTAAATTCTTCCTTGAAACTCAGCTTTCAAAGCCAGCTCATGACATATCACAGCTGTGATTTGAGCTGTTTGAAAACTCACCCTCTTCTCCACTAGGCCATGGAGAAAACATCTCTCCTTCCACCATCCAGGGCCTGTGGAAACACTAAATCACCCATGGTGATGTACCCAGGCACTGCAGGCTGGATTTGATCTGCTTTCAGGAGAGGTGTCTTCTGCTGGCTGGCACATTGCTGTGCACCATGCAGGACTGCTCGGCATCACCAACATCTCCACAGGTAACACACACAAACAAAATGTGTTCACACAATCACAGGATGATTGATGGGGAAGGGACCTTCAAAATTATCTAATTCCACACACACTCCCCTCACCAGGAATAGGGACACCTTTCACTAGACCAGGTTGCTCACAGCCCCATCCAGCCTGGCTTTGAACACTCCCAGAGATGGGGCATCTTCCAGCTCTTTTGGGTAAAAGTGCTGACAAATCAACACCCTTGGCCTGTGAGAGCTGGTTCCCCTCCCTCTCCAGCAGCCCTCTGGAGAGCTTAGAAGTGTGAATGAGTATGGACAGTGTTGACTACTTCATCAAAATCCACCCTGATTCCCCCACTTGCAGTCATCCTCCCCTCTTAACACCCTTGCTGTTCTCCCCTGGCAGGAGGACTACAACCAGCTGAGACCCCTGTCCTACCCCAACACAGACGTGTTCCTGATCTGCTTCTCGGTGGTGAATCCTGCCTCCTACCACAACGTGCAGGAGGAGTGGGTACCCGAGCTGAAAGTCTGCATGCCCAACGTGCCTTACGTCCTCATAGGAACACAGGTAAAGCTTCTCCTGAGCACCTGGAAAGGTTTCCTATTTAACTCATGGGAAATTCAGCCAGATTTTCCCATTTGAGGAAAACTCAGGGACTGGGAATGGAAGCCAATTGTGAAGATGTCTAGGCTGGCAAAGCTCATCCCATCTTTTTATTCAAATGTATATTAATATGGCAATGAGGCATAAATACCTATGGGGAGAAAAGTTTTCTTACAGGCCTCTAATGAGGAGAAAAAAAAAATCAAAGTTTGTGGCTAGAAGCTGAAGCTAAACTTCAAACTAAATTTTAAGAATGGGAATAATTAGCCAAATGACATGGGAAGGAAGTAGCCTCCCTTCATGCTTTTACATCAACATCACAACTGGTGACTCACCATCCTGCTTGTGTTACAGTGATTGTCAGACTGAATGACCAAACCCCTTTATTTTGGCCTTAAAATCTATGAATCTGTCAATCAAATAAAAATGCCTTACACGCAGAGTGGATAGAGACTGTGAGGGCAGTGATACGACCACATGGGAAAAACAGAACACTGGACAGTAACTTAAGTCAAATTAGAGAAACAGATCGAATTCTGGTCAAAACCAAGATCTTCATGCCATTGGAAAGGCAAATCATTCAAACACTGGCTTTGTTTTCTACACTGGAATAATCTAAAACACCCATTTAAAAATAAAAGCATTATCCTTTGGATCATTCAGTCTGAAAATGGACAGGTTTGAAATGCCAGAATACTTCACTTTGACGTTTTCCGTGGAAATAAAGCGTTTTGTTTCAAGTCAGTCAGACTAAGCCATGTCTGTGTGGCTTGTCAGGGTGGGGTTTGGGTGACGCAGGGCAGGGTTGCAGCAGCCTCCCCTTCCAGTGGCGCTCTTTACTGTACAACACCCGTCTGAGCTGTGGCCCAAAAAACCTGCAAAGGAGAATTAATTCACGGTAAACTGGGGGAAAAAAGGATAAAAAGGTAAGTAAGTAAATGTGCAATTTGTTCCTGAAGTATCACCTGAGTTGAGAAGTGATACAGATGCCCTGATGTGGGTCCGTAAAGCCATGAATATCTGCCTCAAGAATTACAGCACAGAGTTTGTGTATTTTCTACTAGATTGATCTCCGGGATGATCCCAAAACCTTGGCGCGGCTGCTTTACATGAAGGAGAAACCACTCACCTATGAGCACGGAGTGAAGCTGGCAAAGGAGGTAACAGCTTCTTCTGAGGTCTCGTGAAGCCAGTCGATCACAGCTTTTCACTGGGTTTCTTTCATTCAAGGCTCCTCCAAGGCCCACTGGTCCCAGAGATTAAAGCTTCTGTTCAAATAGGCACATTGTGACCCCCGAGCCTGCGCTTCTGCTGTAATTCCCAGTTGAATCACAGAAACACAGAATATCCTGAGTGGGAAGGGACCCAAAAGGGTCAATGAGTCCAACTCCTGGTCATTGGACAACCCCAAAAATCACACCTCAGAGAGAATTGTCCCAGTGGTTCTTGATCTCTGGCAGGTGCCGTGGCCAAGGTCTAAGCAAAGCATCAATGAACCCAGGGCAGCAGGTGGCAAATGGGCGTCAAAACAGATTTTACTGCCTATTTCACCTAAGTCAAGTGTTACTTGCTCAGGGTTCCGCTGGGAGGTGCATGTGGCAAACCCCTCTCTGCAGTCACCTCCTGTCAAACTCCTCCCTGTCCCTTACAAAAGCACAGACAACTTGATACTCACTTATCCATTGCACTTCAAGCAGCAGAGAAGGTGCTCCCAAAGTTTCTGTGGTATTGTACATTTCTCCTGGGAAGGTAGGGGGTTAGAAGCACTTCCCAAGCCCTGGGATGCAGGATTCTGGACCCTGGCCTTGTCCACTGTACATGCTGCAGGTGCTGCTATTGTCCCTGGCCCTCAAAACTACAGCATCCATTAGCAGAACAAGCTGAACGAGCCACAGTGTTGCTGAATAAGCTGAGGCTGCTTTCTCAGGCCTCTGTGTGTGTGCGTGTCATGCCAGCATACACAGGAGACTCCCATCTCAAAATGACGCTTCCCCTTTCCCAGAAACCAGCTGGAAGCCCTCCCCAGGCAGCAGCTCCCTGGCATTGGAGGAGACAGGACACAAGAGTGACAGTTCAGGGGAGAAGAGCCAAGCGTATGAAGGGGTTCAGCTACAACCCAGCACTTCCCTGAAAGCCTCCCCAGCTGCACAGGCAGGAGGCCAAGCTCCTGGTCCAGCACTCGAACATGGGTGCAGCCCCTCTCTCTCTGGAGGGTCGTGCAGGGAATTCCTGGTCCCCATTCACCCACATATGGTGAGGTACTCAGGTTGATGCCGATTCCTGCTCCCTTCTCAGGATGACCACCTGAGCTTGTCCCTTCATCCCATAGGCAGCCAGATCTCCTCACAGAGTAATCTCCTCACCTCCCTTCTAAATGTAGAAAGATGCTGGAACAGCGTCACTCTGTCTCTCTGGTCAGTGGATACTCACTCACATTTTCTCTCTTCTCTTCCAGATTGGAGCCCAGTGCTACCTGGAGTGCTCAGCACTCACACAGAAAGGCCTTAAGACTGTCTTTGATGAGGCAATCATGACCATTTTCCACCCCAAGAAGAAGAAGAAGCGCTGTGCAAAGTGCCACAGATGCTGCACCCTTGTGTGACGTCCCCCGGGAAGCAGAGCGAGCTGAGTTCAGTGAAACCAAGCGTGTCAGAAAGGCAATGAAGGTTACATGCAACTGAAACAGGGAACATGACCAGAAAAGGGTCCTTCTTACCCAAATACAGGAGCTCTCCGTTCTGTGAAACCTCCAAGCTGTATCACCCTTGGCCAATTCCTGTCTCTGTGCTTTCCTAACCCTCCAGAGCTGTTCTGTGGCCTGTTCCCACTGCTGCAGACTGCACCAACAGAAGCCAGGATGCCTGCTCCTGCTTGGCTCCCTGCCTTAGGAATAAGGTGAAGGTGGCACGTGACAAAACAAAGAACTAAAGACGGAAAAAGTAACAGGAGAAACTCTGTTTGTGGCCTTAAGTAAGAATTGATCAAAATTAGGAATTCGCAGTCCTTAGGAATTGAATCTGAATTGACTGAAAGCACATGGAGATCTGTAGAAATCTAATATGTAAGATAAACACCATAGGTAGGATGTACTTTAAAACTGCTTTTCTTTTTATAAGACTTGCTAGTTCAGGAGATACTTTAGTTTGTTCAAGCCACATGGAAGCAAAGGTGGAGTGATTCCAGTTTGTTTTCACTTAATGGTGAAACTTCACAGTGTCAGGATGTTGCTGCACCCAAGCTATCAAAACAGATCAACATTTACCTCCAGACTTAAGGAATGTTCTTACAACAAAAAAAATGCAAATAACTGTATTTTTACAGAGGAATGTTCAGCCTGAGCCGTGTTTCCATAAGCTGGGAAAGGAAGTACAGAGTTGTAGCATTAATGTACTGAAACAAAGAAATTCTGCCACCAAAGAATATTGCCCTAGACATGATATAGCATGGAAAAATCTCTGTTCCAACTGAGAACAAGAATGAGACACATTGCCATGGCAACTGAGAATTTACCTTATAGATCAGCTGGATTTCTACATCTCACCCAACAGCCAAGAATAGAAAAAAATATATATATAAAACCAAAGGTCATACTGACTTTTAGTGCTTTGAGGTGATCCAATTGCCTTAAAATTATCCTTTTTTTATGAAGTACTTCTGTAAAAAACCTCATCAAAGTGGAGTTGTGAACTTGTTGACTTACTGCAGCCTCCCTCCTCCCATTCATTGCTTCTCTCTCTGCTCCCATTTTTCCATCTTCACGAGAGTGCTCTTTGAGTTGCAGCGTGGCTGCAGTCCTCAGGAGTGGACTTTTCCATGAGTGGCAGATGATGACGGGCTGCAGCCAACAGCATGGAGATGGGAAGTCCAGCCCCTGAGGGAAGGGAATCTGTCTGCAAGCTCTCTTTTCTGCTGGAGAAATTGTGCCTTTTCACTAAAGCCTCTCCCACGATCCTGCAGTTTTGCACATCACAGCAACGCAGACACTCAGAGGTGAGCTCAAAGGGCGTCTTGTTACTTGCAGCTGCCTTTGGGTACCCTGGCAGTGCCATGAGACTGTCTTGTTACGGATTTCATTCCCCAAGCAGGAGGCCACAGTGCCAGCAGACACAGATTTGAAGGTGTAAATCCTTGCAAAAGCTGTGTCTGTAGCCAGCGTGTCCAGAAGTGCCAGAAGGGAGCAAGTGACACAGTGCATCCTCCCAGCCCAGGGGTGCGGGCCCTGCTCCCCTCTGCACCCCATTCCAAGAGACTGGCAGCCTTCTCCTCTTGGGAAGCACAGTGTCCTGACTGGGAACACACCTGTCACCAGACAAACCAGGGAACTCCAGACCTGGTGCTGCTCGGAGCGAGGAGTGACCGCAGCAGGACCATGGGAACGGCACCCACGGCACATGGAAGGGACCGAGCTTGGTGCAGTGCCCAGTCCTGCACCAGGACCAGGTTTATGGATCTGAGCTCCTCCTTTAGCACAAATTCAATTTCATACAATTGTAGAATGGTTTGTGTTGGAAGGGACCTCAAAGATCCTCTAATTCCAACCCCCAGTTTACCATGGACACCTACAGAAACCAGATCTGACACCCAAAACTGTTTCCAGGTAGAAATCAACAGTTCTCTCTGACAAAAGCCACCAGACTCGAAGCAAATGCTTTGCTGTTGTCACCCTGTGGCTTCCACTCACCATCCCTTTCCCCCTGCACACAGACACGGATAAAAACACAGTAGTGCCACACCTGAGACAGACAAAAGAAAGCTCTCCTCACTGCTGGCAATTTTTAGTGCATATTTTCTGTTTGATTTTATTATGTCCCAGGCATTTACTTCAGATGGCCTGGCTGCTAAAGCCCAGCTCAGACTGAGATGCAGGGCTCCATTCTTTGCCTCAGAGTTTGTGTCCATCCCCAGGCAGAGCAGTGAGTGTTCACCTCACCAGGACACTGCCAGTCAGCTGAACTATATAATGTGTAAAAAGATATTAGAGGAGTATGAGGAGAACTAGGCACGGATTAAATAATTTTTAGGCTTGCAACATTCCTAGAAGTCCTCTGAAACAACAACAAAAAAGCCTTTAACAGATTTCAGGGAGGATTATATCTGCACTATGCTGCCTTTTAATTCGGTGGAAATTAATTAGGATGATTGTTTTAGCTCATGTAGGTTGCTGGAGAGCGATGTATGAGTCTCTGGTGGAAGTAGGTGAAGTCTGGTTTAGCTGAAGCACAATGCAAATGCTCAGGTTGGAGTTCCCTGGTATTCTTAGAGCCTCAAAAGATGTGGAAATAGAGGAAGTAGAAAATCCAGAGTGACAGCTGAGCTCGTCCTAACATAATGAGCATACTGGAAAAGTGAGATGTAGCACCCTGGCATGCATCAGGGAAAGCCACAAATAATCAAATTGCATTTTTGCGTGCCACTGAGTACCAGGGGTGGTTATTAATCTTAATGGAATAGCATAGGATTGGCAATAAAATCAAAAATCAAGTGGGAAGTCGTAGCATTAATGTAACTGCAGTGATTTGAGGAAAATTAACTGCAAAACGTGGTGATGGAGAAGCTAAAACGCTGCTGTCCTAATGTGTTAAACTGCAGCACCCTGAACGAATCCTTGCATAGAGGAAGCAGATAGGAAAGTGTTAATATACATACAAAAAATGTTAAGGCTAAGCAGGGGTTTCTTTGCACTTAAAAATGGAGCACATTGAGCTTGTGAGGCAGGATAACTTGAAGTTTTTCAAACTGATTTTGACCAAAATTTGAATTCTGGGAGCCGCAAGAGAGGGAGAGTGGTCACAGCCACTGAGAAATGGCCTCTGCACTCCATTTATTTTAATTTTTCTTCCAGCAAAAATAAATGTTTTTTAAAAAGCCATGTTTAATGCAGGTCCCATAAACATTATTCTTGTGTTAGGTTGTGTATGCACACCTGCCCATGAAATGTGGCACTTACTCAAGGATCTGCTCTGTTACACCATTATTTTGGGGAAGCAGGGACAGCACAGGCCAACAGGCTTTAGAAAGGGATTGTAGGCAGATGTAAGGAGAGTCATTGACTATCTGGCAAGTCATACCTAATGCCTTTTTTAAAAGCAACAGATGGTGTGTGAACAGGCAGTAAAGCTTATTTTCAGAAAAACCACAACACCAGACATAGTGCAAGTGCAGGCATAAGGCCACAGATATAAACTTCAAGTTATTTTCAAGAACCATTAGTAATAAGGAAAGAAAATCAATAAAGGACTGCCAGGTGAAAGGAGATGGGTTTACTCACTGTGAGAGGAGCTAGAAATCAGATCCCAATTTCACCGTAAAAGGAATTGTTAAGGAGAGTCGTAAAGGTTAGAAACCATCCCTGGAACTTATTTGACAATGTCCCCTTAATGCAGCTGATGTCAAAGCCTTTCCTGACAGATCTGTCTTTGCTAATAGTCTGCTGTAATTTCAAAAGCACTCACAACTTAGAGGAAACTTGCTGGATTCCGTAAAACCCATCTCCTTTGGCCTCTTCCCAAACCTTCACGTTCTACCAAGAGTTCTTAACCTGAAGCTGCAGTTTCAAACAGAGTTCCCAAAGTATTTTCATGCAAACTCCTGCAAGGAGATATTACAGGTATTTGAGAGAGATCTCCAGTCATCAGAGAGTAGCTATGACATTAAAATAATCTACGGATGCCTCTGCCCTTCAGAGCCCTGTGAAAACACCAGGACAGTGGAACTGGGACAGTCCTGCCGCTTCCAGCGTGACTGGAAGGAGGTCCCACAAAGACTCCCACAGTTTTTCTGTGCCTCCCAGAGCTCTGAAAAGTTGGGGAGAAGGCAGAAACAAGGCTCTAACCCCACTCAGGTCCATCCTCATTTGTTCAACTGGATATACGATGCCCTGTGTGATTACAGAATTCTCCCCAAGTCCAGTATGACAACCAAAACAATCATTTCAGCAGCTGACATTGTTATTTCTCACCTTCTTTCTCTTTTGAGGCACTGCATCCATTCAAAATAGACACTGAATTAAATATAGCACTGCATCTTAATATGAAATAAAGTTATTCCAAATACTTTTATTAAAGGGACAGATTTTGGAAGTCTTCCTCATACTGAGGAGAATCTCACTTCACAAGGAACTGTCTCTAACTTGCTCATGTCTCATTCATTCCCGCTGGCACTGCTCAGGTCATGAGGGAGGCTGAATATGGCCATTGGCGACCTGCCTTTGTAGTTTAATTACAAAGAACCTCTTCCAGCTGCTCTAGTGTTGGTGGCCTGTGTTCTTTTGAAAACCTTCAGGAATGGTGACTCAATCACTTCCCTGGGCAGCCTATCTCTCCCTTTAATTCATGTATTAAAGATGCCCGTCTGCTTTTATACCTTGCTTACAGCCCGTGACTTTTTCCTGTACCTTTCTTCCCCAAGCGGCACAGCAAATACCTCTTGATTCACCATACGGAAACCTCATCTGGGTTTAAAATAATTTGCAGTGGCATCAGTCTGTCTCAGGCCAGGATTGTCTAAAAGCACATTTGCCTTTCAAGAACGCAATCCATATGCTCACGTTGGCCCAGGGACCATTTGTTAAACAAAGAGGTAGGATGTAGGAATCTGGCTGCACATGCCTTTCCTCCATGTATTTTCTTTTTCCCCGAGGACCTGTAATGTGTTTTATCCTACGTTAAAAAAGGAAAATCTGGAAATAACAGAACATTTTGTTGGTTCACCACTCTATAGGACTGGAGGAGCATCTGCTGTGACAGGAGGTGAGCATGGAGTGACCTACGTCAGATAACTTCTAGACGCATTTGAGCTCTTTGCAAAAATGAAGACAAATTTCCACTATGAATGTTTATTTTCCTCTTTGTGAATAAGGACCATCTGAAAGCAGGAAAAAGCCTCCCACTGATCTCGGTAGTGGCTTGTGATCTCAGCTGTCTTCACCCATCAAAACAAAACAGGAATAGAAATATTTTTGCATCAAAAAGTCGGGACAAAATCACCGATTAGAAGTCATGAATGCAACAGAATCACTTCTGCTTCGGGGCAGAGCTGCAAAATCAGGGTCCGGAGCCACAATTAGTCAGTTTGATCCTAAACCTTAAATTTCATTTTAAGAGGTTAAGGGGATGCCCATAACTAGAATGAAAAAAAAAAAAAAAACCCTTCAAATTCTCCTTTCTTTGTTTCAGTTAAAGCTTTCAGAAACATGGGAACAAGAATCTGTTTCCCTGGGCAGTTCCAGAAACCACACCAGAACAGCAAAAAGTGTCAGAAGCTCATTGTAAGAGGAAAATGAGTTCAGAAACCCAGACCAACAAGCAAAGATCATGTGAATTGCTGTCAGTGGTTAAAAATCTCTTTAACTTTGAAAATATGGATCCCCATCCCTTTCCAGATTGTGCAGACCATAATGCAGTGTTTGGCTGCTTCTAACTGTAGTGCTAGGGTGGGATTTTCAAAGATGCTCTGTGTTGGCTTCATTTCAATTCTCATGAAGGCAATGGAAAATTTCAGTGGGGTCCTCACATGACTAACGTGGAAAATGTTTGAGAGTCTTTATATTTCCTCCTTTTCTGACCTTTTATTTTGGCTGACCAAGCTTTGAGCACACAGATACATTGAGCCAGGTCCAAGAACCTTTTATACCTTCTGGCTGCTGGCTGAGGACTCCTGAAAGGAGTTAGGGCATCCAGAGACTTTGCTGATCTCAAGTTTGCAGGCTGGATCCGAAATGCCTCGGTTCAACCACTGCTGAGGCTGGAGATGAAAGTGGTTACGTTAACAGTGTAATATTCAAGACATATGATTATCTTTGCTTAAAGACCCTAAACTCACTGCTGTCACTTAATTTCATCTCATCTCATTCAGGACACCAGGTTCAATGTGGTTTTGGTGCAGATCAGTTTGAGCTCTCACTTATACCAACTCTCGTGAATTTTGACTTTGATTGGAGGTTAATGAATTCAGAGTAATCACCAGATTGTCACCAGTTGTCAGTTGTCATCAGTCTACAGTTTCCAGATCTTCCAAGACAACATCTATTTGTATTGATAACATGTAGAAAAATTTGTCTGATGTCTGTCAAAGTAGTTTGGGTGTAAATCATACCCAGAGTGTGACCATCATGTCATCTCTCTCAGTACTTTTCCCCAAAACAGGCAGCTGCTCTAACTGCATCACAGACCTGGCAGGCGCTGTCAGCAAGGAGTAAATGAGCCCAAACTCTCCCCAGGCTTGTAAATATTAATTCATTAATAACCAATAACAAAAAGTTATATGAGAGGGGAAAGACACCGGCAAAATCTTCTTCACTCATGAGCAGAAGTGATCCAAGGTGGTGAGCCCGGGGTGCCAGGTGGGAAATGCTACAGAGAAAGGCACAGCATGGTGTTCCTGCTGCCCCAAAAAATACAGACTGAGGCTGGTGAATGGGCTGGGAGGTGTCTCTGTGGAGTCACACCTGGGCACCCAGGGCTCAGCAGCACCTCGAGACTGGGAGGACTTCAAAGAAGGCTGCAGAGAGGAGCAGGGAGATGGAGTGCAAGGATAACTGAATCCAGTTCAGTGTGTCATGATGTTGATGCACTTGGCAAATACAAGCATGTCACTGCACAGAGATTCTGTGCTCCCCCGAGAACACAAAGACGAGGACATTTCATTCCTTTCTTCTTGTGCTTACTTAATAGTAATACTTAAAATTATTCCTTGAGAAATGCTTAAAACTAACAGTTCAACAAGTTATTCTGATTGAGTTTGTAAAGCAGATGTGATGACCTCAACACAAATCAGGATATAACTCATCAACAGTCTGGTCTTAGCCAGTTAGGAGAAAGAGTCACTTGCTTGATGTGAGCAACTGAATTTTTCTCTCTTAAAAGTTGCTGTGTGCAATATTGCTGGAATATGGGGCTGGTGAAACCAAAGGATGGGCACTAAAACAGTATGTCTGACTTTTGAGTGGTATGCCTTCTTTTCAAAGATTAACCAAATCTTCAGAATTCAAAGTGATACAATTTCAAACCAAGGAAATTCAGTTTTCAAGCAAATGCATTTTGCATAGTTTAAAAATCATGTAAACACTATTAATTTCCTATTTACAGCACATAATTCTGTACTCTTTTGTTTATTATATTTTAAACATGTAATTACTGTATATTGTAATGCACATTAATATCATTTATTGTACATAGTTTATTTTAACAAAATAAATGTATTACGAAGTATTTTGACAGCATCCTTCTGGGGAGGTGTGCTGTTGTGTTTATTTTCCCAGATGCTAATCCCATGCACCTTGCAGGACGTTTCAGGTAGGAAAAACACCTACCAACATTTTGGCAAGGAAGATGATGAGCTGTGCAGCCTGGGCTCCAGCAGGCAGGGAAGGTAGAGTCAGGAGAGGAAGTGGAAGGCTTACAGTGATGAAGAAGTTACATGAGGAAAGACAGCCCTGCTGGACGGGAAACTAGAATATGACCGGCCCCAGTCTCCCAGGGATTCAGTGCAGAGATGTGGATCTTGTTTTAAAATAAGAACAAAACTAATTTTTTTTTTAAAAGTGCCTTTGTCACCCAGCTGTTCATTACAATTGGTTTCAAGACCAGAAGCAATCTCATGGACCAGCTGGTCTGGTCTTCAAGTTAAGTCTATGAATCCCACCATTCCTGAACAACATCCCTCATATTGATTGGGCCAAAGCAAGTTTCACCAGAGGAAGGCTCTTTTCATGTTCCTGCAGCTTGTGAACTTCAGCAGGTTTAACCAGCCCTTCCTGGAGCACTCACAGAGCAAAGACAAAGCATATCAAGGTTTATTCCTAATAGACAGGCGCTGCAGCCCAACTCCTTGGCTGCTATAAATGGATGCATCCTCAGAGGAGCCAGGACAATCCAGGAGGGCACAGCATATATCCTGGAATATATTCTATTCACCTTCCCCCAGAGACAGATGATATTACTCACCAGGCTTTCCATGGCCCAACTTTATCCGGGAAGAACCCACAACCCAGGAGGACCCACAGGTCCGGGGTTAACAGCAAGGTGCCAAAAGCACCCCCCAGAGCAGAAACTGCCTAAATTGCTGCCGGATAAGGCTGGGTGGATATAGCCAGGGAAGGATACCTCCATGCAGCCCTGATGCTTTCCCATTTCCCTGAATACCCAGGGCTGGCTACGCTCCCTGGCAGGACGCTGGGCGAGACAGGCTTTGCTCTGACCCAGGGCACCGGTTCCAGTGTCTTTGTGTGAGCACAGTGAGAGCAGGAGGGAGCTGCCTGTCCTGCCTCCCAAAGAGAAATCCAGTCAGTGCAGGGAACACCCATCCGGGAAGGCATCCTGCCCTCCCTCTCACGGCAACTCAGGTCTGAAGGTGGTGTAAAATACGGTAACTTCTGGCATGGTCATTAGGGCTGGGTGCACCAACTGCAGGGGAGCTGAGCTTTCAGGGCCAGTGGATTACTGCAGCTGTCATGGATCAGGAGGGTGTTTTGACAAATCAAAGCACTGCACGGCAGTGACGATTGCTGTTCACGTTAAATGAGCTACAAGAAACCTGAGGCACTGAGTGCACTGTGGGGTACAGATGTGACTGGTCACAAGGGGCCTTACGGCCTGTACACTACAAAACACACTGTAGAGAGGAAAAAATCATCTGTAGCATCATTCCCAATGTCCAAAAGGGAAACTGAGGCACAAAGAAAGCCACTGCTTTTCGTGAGAGAGAATACCTGAGGTGTCACTGCGTTTGTGACAAACACTCCTCGCAAACCCACACCAAAGACAGACAGGCTGTTTAACTGCTTTGGATGGGTTGGGTGGTGACATCTCAATCCGTGGCTTTAAGCAGCATTAAAATGTTCCCAAGGAGATGAAGTTTGCCTGGGAAGAAGCTTCTCATGCTCTGAAATGTGTGGGTTATGTTGACTGCCTGCAAATTCTGAGCAGGACGTACCACCCCAGCTGCAGCATTAAGGATGTGAAAACGAAAGACCTGGTCACAAGTTGTGACAGGACAAGGAGTAATTTTTGAACTAAAAGAGGGTTGATTTAGCCAAGAAGTTTTTTACAGTGAGGATGGTGAAACACTGGCCAGAAGTGTGGTGGATACCCCATCCCTGGAAACAGTCTGGATGAGGTTGGATAGGGCTCGAAGCGACCTGGTCTAGTGGAAGATGTCCCTGCTCCTTGCGGGTGGGCTGGACTAGAAACAACTCAAACTATTCTGTGATTTTATGTATCAAAATGGATGGGAATCTAACAGAATTAAGACCTACTAGTGCAGTAACTTCTGGGGGAAATGTTCCAGATTTGCAATCTGGTGTTGACTGGACTTCTGCCACTCAGGGCAAATCCACAGCATCTCTTTTGCTCTCCTCCTTGAAAGATCATCTCAAAGCGGCCTTTTGCCGACTTGGTTGCAGTCAGTACATCCTTCCCATCTCCCCCTTCTGCTCCCCAGTCTGGCTGCATCAGTCAAAGCCCTTTTCCCACCCTGCAGTGTTTTGTTCTGATCACTTGCTGAGGTTTCTACTGTCTCACCATGTCCGGGTACAGCCCTGATTTCCTGCTGGCTGCAAAGGAAGGAAGTTTGCCACTTTCTAACCCTACCTCTAATCCTGAGAGTGCAGCACAGCCAGACTCCATCACAGAAATTCAGCGAAGGAAATGACTTCACACCAAGGAGATGTTTTGCAGGTGTTCACAGCTCTGGCAAAGAGCTTGTGGGAGCTTATACATACTCTACGTGAGAAACCTCTACACACAGAAAAAGAGGGACACATTGCTTTAAATTGCTTTCATACTACAGTTTTGAGGTTTATTAAGGACACAAAACAATTTGCAGGTTTCCCATAATAACTGTAATGCCAGCTGACAGTATCAGAGGGATCGTGAGGTGCAATTTGAAACAAAATATGAGGACTTTTTAAAGGGTAGTTAAACTCTCCATCAGCAAAAAACCTGCTCCTGCTGCTGTTGGGCACATCAGTGTCTATTCAGAATTATGGAAGGCAGGGTGATAAAATCACTTTCTTCCTACTCAGTCAGGGTGCAGCTTTTACAGATAAAAAAAATTCCATCAACTAATAAATTATAGGTTAAATTAAATCTGTCTCAATGTGGTCAGGACACCTGGGGAAGTTTCAAGCATGCATGCCTGTAAATGAAGGTGACTGCATCCAGGAGACAAGGCACTGAGTGGGGGAAGACAGGTGCAGGTATTAATCTCAGCAGCAGTTCTCTAGTCCTAATGGCTGAGAAGGTGTCTTTGTTCTGTGCGCTCCTGTGGGCCTCTCCTGCGGGCCTCTCCTGCTTGGCAAATCTTCCTGCTTTCACCTAATCTTTTGCTCAGGGGAGAAATGAAGGATGAATGTGAATGTCTCCTCCTGCAGGTGGGAACCAGGGAACAAAGGCACTTTTGTGGCTGCGGTCACAGGGGGCTCTTGTGGCAGCCCCCAGGTGTCCCCCTAGTTTGTAAAGAGCGGGTCTGAGGAGGTGTGAACTGTCCTTTGGAACGTCTGCTCTCTTTCCTGTGCTGGACTTGTCTCACCCACCATTACTGGACACTCCACAGCTTTCCTGCAAGCACATCTGGCTGTCCCCCAGCTCTGTGTGCACCCTCAGGGGAGCAGGTCTCCATGGAGCTTAGCAGCTCAGGGAACTGAGGGAACACCCTTACAAGCCCCCTCTTTCCCACCACCTCAGCCAGGGGCTTGCTGAAACCAAACCATGATCGTTGCATTTTGGCTTGGTCCCTCCGACTCTGGAAATTGTCAGGAGAGATGCCTTGGGCTCTGCAGAGTCTCACTGATTCCACATGAAGCCATTTCCCCTCCAATCCCTGGACAAAAGCAGATGGTTCTGCACGTTTAATGTGTTTCTCTCTCTCTTTTTTTTTTCAGGAATTGTCTCTTGTGAGACAAGATTTTTTTCAGCAAAATAGCTCCAATTAAGCAAAGCACTGAAATACGTGCTTAACTGTAAAAGTCCACTGATACTAAGCAAAACACTTAATCATGAGCTTAAGTCCTTGGCTGAGTCAGGGCTGAGTATGCATTCCCCCTAATTTCAAGGTAGTGATCTGAATACTTATTTCCATTTCATTGGCCTTGAGACCTTCTTCTTTGACTGTTATTCCTGAATGACTGCAGGGTAAGATTAACTAATGGGGGGGAGAGGGGGAGCTGGTGGAAGCGTTGGTAACTGCATTTATATTACCGGGAAGGAGCTAAACCCCGGAGGAATCAGGCTGTTATGGAGGAGGCAATGCCTTTGTGGGGTGTTTCCACACCCCAGTGGCTGTTCCGTCCATGAGCAGTTTGTGCAGGGAGAAAGGTCACACAGAGTGAAAAGCTCATGAGGAGGAAGGGAAACTGCATCATTTCTTTCTACCACGGGATTTGCTATTGTAAGGCTGTGCGCTGGGTTTCTACAGCAGTAATGCTTTGAGCAGCATGAGGAGAGAGGATTAAGCCTCATCTGCCCAGAAAAGTCAGTGATTAGGAGCATTACAGGGCTCGATCAAATTCTGGGCTGATTTACACCCTCCAGAATGCTGGAGGCACCAAGGGTATGAAGCTGGGGGAGAATTCGGCCCCTGCTTGCCTGACCTGGGACAGGAGGTCAGTAAGTCTCACACTCGGTGGTGGCGGTGGAGCAGATGTCACAGTCACAGCGGATGGCCACCGGGTAGGTGTAGAAGGGGTCCACGTCAGGGGCACACTTGGGCAGCTTCACGGTCACCATCCTGGTCTCGTTGTAGGTGCAGATCCGGTGGTGGGACTCGATGTAAGGCGGCTCCAGGATCGGCTTCTGCGGGGGAGAAACGATGGCCTCGGGCAGGAAGCGAAACATCTGGAGGCCCAGTTTCCTCAAGGGGGTTTAGTGTAAAGAGGAGCTACTGGATCAGGTGGAAGGAGCCATGGAAATAAATTTTAGGCTACATCCTTCAACACTTGCCTGTTGGAGCCCCGCCATGGAGGGGAGTGGGTGCATGGATATGTTTCAGTTTGTTTAAAGCAAAAATCTCCAATTAAAACCTGCTTGAAGGAAGACGAAAGATTATCCCAAAAGCTGGTTTGCAGCAGAGTATGAGTGTTTCGACCAAATGCTGCCAAAAGCAGCTGCTTTCTTCCAAAAGCATTGATTTTCCATTAAACACATTCTGCTGGAAACCCTTCATGTGCACAAGCTGCCTAAGAGCAGGGGTGCATCCAGGTGCCAAAGGCTGGGGTTTTTTCTCAGCCAGACCAGTCTTACCTGTCAGGCTGCACTTCCCACAAATCCCAGTGGCTGTACACTGTGGGGAAAGCTCTCAGCACAGCAGCCAGCATAGAAGTCTGCAGTTCCTCCTGAGAAAATCAGCTTGGCCAGAGACCTCAGCCATCAGGAGATGATGAGAGCCTGAAGGCCTTGAAACCCACGCTGCCATGCGGTATCACAGTGGCACTGGTCTTGCTGAAAAACCAGTTTTTCCCCAACAGGGACACCCATTTTCCAAAGACTCCAGGAAAGGGCAGCACACACAGGAATGGGAGCCCACTGCCTAAGGTAGCACAACCAGGAGACATTTTAATTTCTTTCTTTCCCTCTATTCTGTGCAAAGAGCCCTCCCTGGGAACCAAGAAGCACGTCACGGGAGAGAACAGATGCAACATTTCAGCAAGATGTGCAGACACCCTCACTCTTACAAAGCCCCCATCCAAACACCTCGTGGTGCCTTCTGGAAGCTGTTGAACACCCAGCCAGGTGGGTTCCGCTGAACTACACCCCAAGGGTACCGCAATAGAGCAAGAGAGGCTGCAAGGTCTGAGCTGCCAGAGAAGCTAGGAAGTACAGGGAACCAGGGGTCCAGAGGTCCCTCGAAGGAACCTTATCCCAGTGTGGAATCTGGCCATTGGTGGCCTTTCCCCTCATCCCACCAAGTCACGAAGAAGGGGGGTCAGAGCTGGCACACAGACCCTGGCTCCTCCTCTGGTCACTTACGTAGGGTCCTTGTCTTTATGCGGACAAATCCCTCTGAGTCACTCAAGATTTCCCAAATAAATTAAACTCGGATTGGCCCCTTAAGCCTTCCAGTTGTAGAAAGGCAAAGATGGTCAGAAATTTGTTCTCTGACATGTCTGTGGATGTACTCATGCTCTTTCTTTCTCCCTCTGCACACCACTAAAACTTAAGTACTTCATATTTATACAGGGCTGTGACTTAAAACGGGACCGAATTAGAAACAGACATTATCTTTTGGGATTTGCTTTTTGGAACAAAATATATTACCCATCAATCGGGAGCTCCATCTTAATCTCGAAGGACTTCTTTTTTTTCAAGCGAAGTAATAAAGTCCTCCTCTCCTTAAGTGTTCAAGCTGTAAGAGGCTTTCAGATCGCGTAGTAAGAGCATTACATAAGTGCTTCATTAATGCCGTCACATGGCTTCCATCCCCTTTGGGCCAGCGGGAGGAGGGAGGGGACAGCCAACAGCAAACGCTGGCAGCAGCAGCCAGGGGGTCATGGAGCAGGACACTGGGTGGGTGTCTTTGGAGGGCTTTTCCTGGGGGGCAAGTACCAGCCAGGGGTGTCCCCGGCTCACAGCCTCACCTCCCAGGTCTCGCAGCGTCCCCAGCAGGCGTCCGTGGTCACCCTCAGCCCACGGCAGCCGGGTTTCCTGGCCAGGAAGGTGAATTCCCTCACGGCACAGCCCACGAACGTCCGCAGGTCGATGGCCGAGGCCTTGGTGGTGGATCCGCAGCCAGACAGCAGCAGGACAAGGAGAGCTCCCAGGATCAGGCAGCGGAGCTTCATCCTGAAGGCAGGAGGGAGAGGAGGGGAGGGTTGGGAGAGCCAGCACAGCCCAGCAGGCAAGAAGTGCAGGTGCACGGGCTTAGCTGAAGCGAGGATAGCCTTTCCTCCCTTCAAACACACCCTCACTCAGCCTGAGAGAAGAGAGGCAGGTGGAGGAATGAGTGGTCACCTACTCCCCGAAGTGGAAAATCTCAGTAAAAAGGTCCGTCACAGAATGCAGCAGTGTGAAGACTTTCCCTGCATAGCAGTGGGCGTTTGCCTGGAAGAGATAAAGTCACCAGCCTATGCCTCAGCCCCACTGAAATCTCCATATTGCAGAGTTGTTTTGCATCCTATGCCTTTCTGCCACCCTGTTTGGGTTGTCCTGAGCTGACACAAAGCAAATAGCTGCGGAGTTGGGAGCCAAGCATCCCTGAATTTGTGCTATAATCTCAGCATCTCCCACAAGTGTTACTGCAGTTGCCAGTGCCTGTACACTGCACTCGTGCCGCCCCTCTCCCAGGGCTGCAGCCGGAGGGGCTGGCTGTCCCTTCAGCACACGCTGCCCTACAGCCACCTCAGACCCAACCCAGGCTGCCAAGCCAGTGGTCAGAGCTGGTCAGACAAGCGGGGACATGGCCAAGGTGACCAGAGGAACCCTGAAATCCTCACACCTGAGCAGCCCAGCATCCACCAAGGCCCTCTGATACCTGGTGACCTTCTGTTTCAGTAAAGAAAGCAACCAACTTCTCCGGAACAGCTCCTCTGTCAAAAAAAGAGAGCTGCAGAGTAGCTCTAAGCCACAAGGTCCATTTTACAATTCACATGCTATCATTGCATTCAAATACAGCCATCTTAGAAACCCCAGATTTGATTTTTAATTTTGAGAAAGTCAGCAACTGCACAGGGCACAGACTGGTGTGTGCTGGGGTCTGTCCTCAGCTGGACAGACCAAAATTAAATGTGAGCTGGGCCTGCCTTTGGCCTGGCTGATGCCTGAGTCTCGAAGCTCCTGTTAAACAAAATGATTTAAATTTGCTAAATCAGAGCTTTAGATTAGCACATGATGTTTGCATCACATATGTCACCGTGTATACACTGGAGTCTTACACGTGATTAAAGATAATATATTTATATATAACCTTCAACAGAGTAAAAAAAAAAAAGCTAAAATTCCTTATTTTTAAAAGAAAATGTATGAGAGCAAAATAGACAAACTTCAGAACAAATCAAACATTTATCCTTTGCCACTTTAGCAAATCCTGCTGCTTTATTCATGAGCCAGAGCCATGACAGGGAGCAAACACAGACATACACTCACCTAACTCGTTGGAGTCAGAACTCCTTTTGCAGTTTTAAATTGCAGATGGTGTTTCAGGATGTGAGAGGGAGCAGCAGGAGACCTGCACTGCAATCTCTGTCAGCTTTGTGATCAGTAGATCTCCCCAGCAGCTGCTACTGGGATGTCTAATTGCTCAAATTTATAGAAAGGGTCTTGTCAATCAAGGCAAATCCTTACTTGAACTACCCAAGGCATCGAAGTCACTGACTGTAAAGCAAGGCTCCCCTTTCTGGCAGTGATTAGCTTCAAGGGAATGATTGTTTCTGCAGGTTATTGTTTCATAACCTGATCAAAAAAGAAGTATCTCGGTGAGTGAAATTATGAGCATGCACTGGGGCAAAATGGATCTTCTTTTCCATAATGGAATATCAACACCTCTGTGAAGGAATTGGAAGTTGGCTCTGAAATTGTCATTACACCTTTAATTAACAAGCCCTAAGTAAACATCCTCAAGGGAGACTTTTTGGATATTTGTACCAAAAAAATGTCTGGATTTTTGTCAGCTGCAGATCTTTTTTTACTTGATTGCTCTGTACAAGCAAGGGCAAGGGATGGGGAGAGGAGGTGTGAGCTTGCAGGGAAAGAAAGTGTTCTCTTGGTGAGCCCGGCAGCTGAAACACAGGTGAACAGTGCTGTGAAAGGAAATCTAGAAATCGTGTCCTTTGCCTTCACTCTGCAAACCCAATTTTCAGCTATTCACAGGACAGGGAGCAGCTGAGGAACTTGGTTCTGCGAAAACTTGCTGGTCAGGGAGGTCATAAAAGATGAACGGGAGAGAGAAGTGCAGCCATATGCTCACACAGTGACTGGGAAAAGTCATCTCCCTTCCTTTCCACCATGGATGGACGGTGGCTTCCCAGCTCTAGCACCCAGGCAAATCCAGAAAGGGCAAGTGTCAGGGATTCTGGACCCCTCAGGATGATGCTGCCAAAGGCAGCCGCAGCAATACAACCCATCCTTGAGAATGGAAAACACAGAGGAAACCTTGATTCAAATAAAATCCATGCTACAATATTTTAGAGAGAAAAACACAATGAGTAGACGGCAAAAAAAGAGTAGAGGAAAAAGACCAAAAAAACAACAACCAAGAAAAACAGCATCTGTTGATGTCCAGAACGTGCATCTTATCAAATATGAAGCAGTGATTACTATGAGCTTGTTAATTCACCTTACAAATATCCAATACGTAGTTCTGATGGACTGCATTCAGGCTTGCTGCAGTATGAGCTACAGAAAATGACAAATTGCCATTGAGGAAATGTGATATTGAACCATTCAGGACCAAACGAGGGACATCACACCAATGCTCTCCCTTTTTCAGGGTGAATAACCCAGGGCTCAAGGTCCTTGTTCCACTGCCAAGGTCAGCAGCCCACATTTGGTGCAGCAGCAGAGCTCACACTTGTGCTCAAACCCCTGGGAACCCCAGAGGACTTGCTGTGTTTCATTATTCAGCTGGGAGCAGCCACACAAAGATGGTTATTTACGCTCAAGGTCTACCCGTTCTGTCTAAATTAGGAAACAGTGATTGGAACAAGTGAAAGAGGGAAGGAATTGTCTGAAAAACAGAAAAGCAGCAGGCGTTTAGTGCAGTTGCCACATTGCCATCATGACATGGGAAACAACTGCTTCAAATAATTAATCCACTTAACAGAAAAGAAACCAAAAATTAAAAAAGGAACAGAACTTTTAATAAAAATTTGAAAACTGTCCTGAAGTTAGGAGGGAAAGGGTGTTTAAAATGTATCTTACTATTCTCATTCATTATTATTCCCATTCTCATTGGCAGTAAAGGACTCCAGGTTCAAGTGAAGGGTGATCAGGTGAGAGGTTGGAGGAGGAATGTTGAATGGAGATGTTGTAAATGTCTCTATCAGATCACCAGACAATGTCCTAGACACCTTTTCCCCCCACTGAAACCAGCAGGGAAAAGCAGGAAATTCAAAGACAAATGAGATCACAGGGAGGTCAAGAGGATCAGCCAAAGTCTTGTCACTGATCTGAAACAATCGGCAACTTTTCACCAAAATAACCCTAAAACTACTTTTCTGTAATTTTCACTGACCAAAAATAAAGCTAGAAAATAAACTTTTAAAGTCTTTTTAAAAATACACAGTTTAAAAGTTCCCAGTTTACAGGGAAAGCATGTAAAAGTGAAAATACTGAGCTTAAGTCTCCTTTATTCAGTTCTGGAAATGTGCCAGCAAAACTTAGCCCAAGATTAGAGGCAGGTACAGGAAATACATGCCAGATGGCAGATGAACCAGCTTTGACAGATCCCTCATCTTCTATGGATTAAAAAACCAGGTGCTGGAGTTTTTGTGTAATTCAGCTTGGTCCAGTGACTTCAGCTGACTAAGATCCTGTTCTCTCGTCTCCATTTGTACTGAACAGTCTCTTAGTGTAAAACAAAAGAGAAATTGCAGACCCTCACTTATTCTGTCTTTAGAAAATCCTGTCTGTGGGACAGACACCAATTCCTGAAGGATTTCCATAGTTTTGTGTGAAAAGCCTGAGTGCTGGCTTTTTCCCTCGCAGAGTTTCGTTGTCTTACTGTTCTGCCAGTTTATCTCATTTAAGTTAATCAAGAAATATACCGCTAGGATTTCAGATTGGGTTGGTCATGAGAAAGGAGCTGAGATGTGCTATTTAATGAGACTGACCAAAGGAAATAACACTGCTGAGTGGCTGCACACAGCAAGCACTGCAGAGAGCCGTGTGGGTGATGCCTTGAGGTGGCTACCTGAAAACAGAGGCTAGACAAGATAAAGAGAATAAAAGCAGGTATTTATTTGAAGAGCCTTCAAAGGTACACCCTGGGCAGTCAAAAGCCTCCAAGGGGCTCCACCCGAAACGGATCCTGGGTCACAGTTTTTTCACACTTTTATAAGTTTGGTCCATTTGTATATCAGGGTTAATTCTCCAATTATAATTTCAGGTGGTGATGTAATTACCCCAAGTTTGCTCCTCCTGTCAGAGGCTTTAGTTTACATATTTTGGGGCTTGGGACAACAAGGTGTCCTTGAATTCAGGCCCAGAGAGGGTTTGTTACGTCTAACCAGCATGAGAGAACGGTAGCTAACAGGCCATACAAAGTTTCAGAGTTACACACTGGGCGGTACATGATTTGAAAAATATAAGAGTTAAAACCTAAGGCATCATGGGCAGTGACAGGCCAAAAGAACCTGGTAACCATTCAGGCAAGCAAAGACAGTGACTGGACAGGAGATTTTTAATGCACTGCACACGAGAGGGGTTTGGAAGGGTGGGTGTTGGTTCAAAAGTAAGACAGAAGAAGAAATGGGTGAGAAATCAAGGTGATATGGGATAGCTGGCCAAGTTCACAGCAGGTGGCATCCAGGAGAGGTTAGGATTCGGAGTGAGTCATAAAACTATCAGGTAGGATACACGGCTATAAATGTTAGATGTAATTTGATGAACTCACTGAAAAAAAATTAGCACCAGAATCACTTTTCCCTATACAAGTTAACACTGGACTTTGTCTCAATAGGTTGTTTACTCTTTGCTGGTAGTTTTGAAAAAAAAGATAACCTTTATGTCCTGAAAACATCATTTCGAACAAGTGCATTAAGATTATTTAATCCATCCCCACGGCTGCTGAGTGTTTGTCTTGGAGTGTGACTTTCTGTCACTTTCTACATTTCAAAAGAATGCAGAGAGTTGGTTTGTGAAGGGACAGACAAAGCAGGTTTAACCTTGAGAGGGCATGGCTGATCTGTGAATGGAAATCAAAGGCAGCAAGTAAAGCTCCTCGAAAGGCTCTGACAGAAACACTGCCAAGTGCGAGCCCAGGGAGCACAATGCAGCCGTCAGGAAACGTGTTCCCGGGCAGGAATTAGATAAACGTGGGCTCTCCCTGCTAACAATGGGACACCAGTCCCCGCTGAAGGTCTTGGGCACACAAAGCCACTTCTCCTTTAAAAGACTTTCTGCTCATTTTGCTTCCTGGGCTTAACACAACACTAGCTGGCACGGGCTGAATGAGCATTACGGGGAGAAGAATGTAGTAGGCAAAGAGGATTTCTTGAGGCTGCTGTGGCAGTAAATCACGCCACACTCAGTACTCAGGGGAATGACCCATCTTACAGAGGAGATAAACACTTCTTGCAGCTTGTGGGGGTACCTGTGTTACGAATGGCAGAACGGCCCAGTGAACACATGTGTAAAATCCAGCCCTGCAGAGCTGAAGTGCTGTGGAAAAGCTCTGTGCTGACTGCAGCAACATCGCAGCTGTTTCAGCACAGACACTGCCTCACCGGCACGGCTGTTACAAGGAAGCTGTCAGACACTATTCTTCTCTTCCTTTCCCATCAGACTTGGAAAATGAAGTCCAAGGGTGAGGCTTAACAGCAACAAAAAGTGCTAATCCACAGTTTGCTTGAGGCACATCTATCCTGGTGAGATAACACTCTTCTGCTAAAAAAGGCCTGTAGCTATGATGGATTCGATCCAGAAGAGAACTAATGAAGGTCCTACAGACACTAGAAGAGCTGAAAGATTCTAAAATTTGGTAGTGAGCATCTCTAACGTACAGGTATTGCACCCAAAAGAAGGTAATTCCAATAAAGATAAATCCATAGCAGAACTGCAGATTCAGTTCAGAACCTGATCATAACCTGATTTGATTCTATATGGACAAAAACTCTCTACTATAGTTTGAACGCATTTACAAAAATTCCTTTTTTCTATGTTTATATACAGGGTACCTCAGAAAAGCTAATTTCTCAAACCTTAAACTTTGAGCAAAATGCTCTGCAAGCAGAAATCAGAAGGAAAAATATAAAGGCAAAAAGAAAGTAAAGACTCTCCATGATCAAGAAAAAAACAGCTTCCAACAAAATTCATCCTGACCCAATGGCAAAGGACAGCAAAATTTAAAATAAAAGATGTGATAGACCAGTTTATCTCATATCTTTCCCAGTCTGACTAGCACAAATATTGATTCCAGAGTCCTACTGTACTGTGGCAGTAAGTTACATGCTGCAAAGATTAAGAACTGCTGAAGACACACCTGCAGCAGGGGCATTCCTGGGGAGTTCCCTGAAGGTTTAGGGGTTGTGATATAGACCATGGTAAGGGGAAAAACAGAAAAACACCTATCCAGTATGGATGAGGAGGAGAGTAAAGGCACAGCACAGAGCCCAGGCTGTGGAACTCCTTCATCACGGTCCTTAGGAGTAAGGAGTCCTTAGGAAAGTTATTTCTTAAGGCCATATCCTTGCTCTGGAAAGGTGTATTTGTCAAGCATAGCTCCTGATAGTAAGCAATCAAACACCACTCCACAAGGCTGGTAACGTTCTTCTCAGTTTTCACAGGCACTTTGGAAGTGTGTGCACCCTCATGTTGTCATCAACCACAGCCACATTTTCTTGTCTTTTAAACTGGCCCTTTATGGGGATGATTCTGATCACATTCAGCCCAGAATCTGAATCCAAGAATTCAAATCCAATGGAATTGACTGAATATTGATGTGAGTGAGAAGGGAGCTCTCTAATTGTACACCAGGGAATTGCCTGGAGATTTGATATGAGTTCCTTGCAGTGTGGAAAAGATTTTTCCAATAAATACAGATGCTATGCAAACTTTATGTGGCTGACAATAACCACTTTAACTCAAGTCACTTCTGCACTCCATAGCTTTCCTCTGACAGTCTTTTTTGAAAAGACATTTTAGTCTTTTAGGACAGACAAGTGAGCAATGACACAGCTGCTCAGGGCTCATGAAGATGAAGATGAAGCTTCTTAATCAAAACTACAGAAGTTCAAAGATACATTACCTTAATTCAATAATTTCCCTACTGTTCATGGCCAGTGCACTGGAAAACAGATACCTTGTCTGGGCTCACATCACCCCCAGTGCTAATGCTCCCTTTTCAACATTGCCTTTGTGATGAGTGAAGTTTACAAATTATACAAAGCTGGAAGTTAAGTCTCCTGAAACAAAGCTACTGTCTCTTCCTGAATTCTGTCAGAATAAACTCAAAGAACTATTGAACTAATCAAAGTCCAGCCAGGAAAACAAACATGATGAGAGTCCCAAACCCCAGAGAGGCACTTGGCCAAATCAGACCTCGGCACAGCACTGACCCAGACAGTAACAGGCAAAAAGTGTCAGAAGCAGACAGAACCAAATCTTCCAGCCTGAACTCTTTTTACCCTCTGTGGAAATGTGGATCTCACTCAACACTTTGAGTCCTCAGACTATTTCCAGTTTAAGTTCTTCACCCCGTTCCCACTGATTTTAACAGGTTTCTCATGGGTGCAGTCATCCCATGTCATGGGACCAGCAGGGCTCACAGAGGCCAGGAAGTAAAATAGGTTCTAGCACACCAGAAGCAAACCCCACCACCATACAGAGAGAGCTGAGGTACCAGAGGGTGGCCAAGTTTCTGTTTCTATCTCAAGTCGTCAACTTATCAGCAACTGAAGAATCACCAGGGGAGGATGATAAGAAGAGTGAGAGATAACAAAGATCCAGCTTTCACCTCTGAGCATCACTCCACAGGCACATCACATTGTGGCTGTCTCACCACCCTCTCAGGGAAGAATTTTTTCCTAATTAACATCACTCATTATAGTTTACAGCTTATTTACAAATTCTGATATCGCAGTAGTAACGATTTCGTGCCTGAGCTGAAAGTTCAGGTCAGAGCCTGCACTCTCTTGCATATGGATTAATCGATAGAGATTAACTGCAAAGAGTACCACAAATTCAATTTTATGGTGCTAATGCTACACACCTCTTGCTTCAAGCCTTTCTATTCTGCAGTCTTCGTAAGCTATGTCTACTTTAATTAGATCAGACAGATAAATCCTAATTAAAACAAAACACTTTTGTCATTTAAAGACACTTTCAAACCAGACATTAATTTATAGAGATCGGACAGTCTAACAAGACAAGTTTCGTGTTTCACAGAGCTTCATACAGTATTTGACTCTGACAAAGTCAGCTATATCCTCTGATGTTCAAAGGTCAAATATGTATATCACAGCAGAGTATAATAATTTTTTGCTTTGCTTGCAGCTGGCATGTGGCAAATGGATGTTGAAATCCAGCTGCTTAAATCCTCAATCCTCCGTTTAAGTTTTAACCCAGCAGTGCAATGACTAAAAGGTATGTTTGCAGAGGTGTGTGCCAAACTGTACCCCAGGGATTCCCACTCGACTCAAAGTACTAAAAGACTCTGAACTTCTTGGACATGTAAAGAATACAACATACAGATGTTGCTTTATAAGGAAAATGCATTACAAATGACTCACAGATTAAGCTGGAAAGATAATAAAATGCTGGGTTTGACTCAAAGCATAAGGCTAGAAAATTAAATTTAAGGTTTGCCTCCTTAATTAGCATCAGGGATCAGTTGCCCTGCAGGCTCAGTTTCTGAACACTTTAGCCTCACCCTAGAGCAACAAGCACTCTAGGTTAAATTCACAGGAGTTTGCAATGGCCAAATCTCCACTGACACTGGAAGGGGAAAACCGGGGGTCTGTACTTCCTTCAGAAAACCCTCCTCACAGAGATTGGCCACAAGGTGCTGAAAAGCCATAGAACAAACTCCAGGGTTGCAGCCCAGCATTTTGCTGGCTTTCCTACTTTGGGTGACATTCCCTGCATGGAGAGCACTGGTGGAGCTATAATGTGTCTCTAAAGAGGTTGGTACCAGTGACAGCTTCTGGACATCATGGTTGCACAGCCTTTTTCAACTGAGAAATCACCTTATTTTTTTTTTTTAATCCAAGGAGCCACAGTGCTGACAGATAGATTACAGCTGGCTAATCTGCTCTCTTCCCCCATTTCAGTTGTTCAAGTGCATGCACAGGACTGTGTCCAGGCAAAGGTTTTCCAAACCTAATTAACACATAAGAAACAGACAGCGGCTGCAGCTGAGCAACACAGATTTTGCCTGGCCCAAGGGGAACTCTGGAATGAGAAGGGTTCTCCACGTCACGGGAAAGTGGGAACTTCAAACCATGGTCCAAGGAACCCTGCTTTAAGGTCTGGTCTTCTTGTCATCACTGTCAAGGGGTTTTTATCACCGAAGCCATTGGACACTGAATTTTCATACATGTTTAAAAAAGGCTTGGGGCATTTCATCCAGACATGGTGTTATTCAGAATCTCTCCTCTGCCAAACCTGTTTGGCACATGCAAATAGGAAATTACTGCAGGCACTAAATACAGCTCCGCACTCCTTCTGCTACCCTCTCCTCAGCACTGAAGAGGAGGACAACAACCTCTCTCAACCCCACACAGAGGTCAGCCTAAAATAATCACATACAAGGACAGGTAAAACCATGGAATCATTAAGGCTGGAAAATACTTTTAAGATCATTGAGTCCAAGTGTTAACCCAGTACTGCCACGCCCACTACTAAACCGTGTCCCCAAGTGCCACATCTGCAAATCTTTTAAATACCTCCAGGGATGGTGATTTCATTTCCCTGAGCAGCCTCTGCCACTGCTTGACCGCCTTTTTGGTGAAGAAATTTTTCCTGATACCCAATCTAAATGTCCTCTGGCACAACTTGAGGTGGTTTCTCTTGTCCTATTCCTTGTTACTTGGGAAAACAGACCGACTCCCACCTGGCTACAGCTTCCTTTCAGCGAGTTGTAGAGAGTGATAAGGTCTCCCCTGAGTCTCCTTTTCTCCAGGCTGAGCCTCCTCAGGTCCCTCAGCTGCTCCTCACAGGACTCGTGCTCCAGACCCTTCCCCAGCTCTGCTGTCCTTCTCTGGATCTGCTCCAACCCCTCCACGTCTTTCATGTAGTGAGGGGCCCAAAACTGACCCCAGGATTCAAGCTGAGGCCTCACCAGTGTCCAGCACAGGGGGACAGTCACTGCCCTGCCCCTGCTGGTCACACTTTTGCTGATACAGGCCAGGTGCCAGCGGCCTTTTTGGCCACCTGGGCACACCTGGCTCATGTTCAGCCACTGTTGACCAGCACCCCCAGGCAGTCAAAGCGAGAGATCCACAAAGAGCCTTTGAGTGACATGGCTGAGACAACTCTATCCTGATACACTGGGCAATAGGAGTAAAGTGTTTTCCTAGACATAAGACAGATGTGACATGTTCAAAAATGCCTTGTCTCCTTAATTCCTTAAACATCTGATCATCTTTCAAGGCAGATAAATGTTTGAACAGATTTTGACTGGTCTTTTCACCTCACTGCAGCACCTCCAGCTCTAAAACTTCATTCAAACCCACGTTTTTCCCCAGTGTCCCCTCTCCTCTCAGGCCTGGGTCAGAGCAGCACACTCCATGCAAGCTCCCTTTTTCCACAGTCTACAAAGTGCTGGTCCACTTCCATTACAGGGTGGCAAAACAGGTGGTACACACCTTGCTTCTCAGCATCACAGCGACGTTTACTGCAGTCCATACAAAATACCTGTCCTGGATGCATCTGATATTCTCCAAACAAAGAAGGTGAAGTTATAATGCCTACCTTCCACTTTTTTCTCATGTCAAAGAATAGGGGAGCAGTTTTTTTTTTTCAAGACAGCATGTTTTACGTAAATAATTATAATGGAGAGTCTCAGAGGAGAAAAGTTTTAGTAACACTGGTCATGAAATGACAACTGCACCAGGAAAGGGCAGTTCCCCACTCCTGAAAGAAAAAAATCCTTTCCATTTCCCCAGTAGCAGAATAACATCTTTTGAACAATGCTGCCCTGTTCATAACCAAATTCTTTTAAAGGCAGACATTGTGTCTAGACAGCCTCAGAAAAACTGCCTCACTTAACAGCCCAGGGCTGGGGTTCACTGCATGTGCTGAAGTGTTTACCTGAATGCTCAGGTACTGATCACAAATAATGCAGCAGAGATTTATTCAGTTTTTCTCTGGAGCTGATGGGTGTCATTGTAAAACAGGCAGGAAGCACACTGGGATCACACATTCCCTCTGAAGCTCATAGCCATAAAAGCTTTCCAGAGGTCACGCAGATAATGTACACACAGTAGGAGATGATATGAATGGGATCAATTTACTGCAGGAAGAGGAAATGAGTCCACATCACCCCTGTTAGTACTGACCACTTTCCCACACAGACAGAGCAGATTTGTCCAGTCTCCTCACAGATCTTTATTTTACTTTTGGTGACAGCAGCAGTACTTCCATCACTGACTCTGGCAGGAAGAGAATTAAGTCCTGCAGTTCACAGAAGAGCTGTACTTAATCTGTCTCGTCATGTTTCTGTGCTTGGAAAAGGCAAGTTCTCCATCATTCAAGCTCATATGAGTGCAGTCATGGTAAAAATAATACAATGTTCTTTAAAAAAACCCCAAGCCTTATCCATGGATAGAAAAACACCTGATTCATCTTTGAGATTTAAACAAAACCCCCTTCTGCAGAGGGACAAACTCTATTCTGGACTAACACAAACTTTTTTTCTGCATATCCTCCCCTCCTGGCATCTGATTCTTTGGGAAGCGAAGAACTCAGGGAAGTGTGTTATGGGTTGGAAAACCCAAGGACTGGGGATCCAATGGAGAGTAGGTGAGGGTTACCCCACAGCCCTCGCTCCCCGGGGAAGGGAGGAATCACGTATGGAGCAGAGATGTCCTCCCTGCATCTCACCCTCCCATCCCACTGGCACGGGGATGCCAGAAACCCTTCCCCTCCTCCTCCTCCTCCTCCTCTCACCTTCTCAGTCCTCGTTTTGAGGGCAAAGAGCTAACAGCCCCAGCTCTGGAGAGAGACACTTCCACAAGGTGAGACACTACTTGGAAAATGTATTAGCATGAATGGACTGATGAGGATAATGGATGGGAAAGAGAGAATGTGAACACATGGAAAACAATTCAAGGTTACAGGAAAGGAAAATACATTTTAAAGATGTGTTTTAGGGAGTTCCTCTGCTGCCAAGTCAAGCAGCACAGAAGGAGACAAGCCAGTGTGGAAGCAAGGTCACAGAAGTTTAACTGACTACCAGTATTTCCATAGCAAGCCTGAAATCACTGCTCCTAAGCCTTACCTGTATTTTGCCCACTCTGGCTACTGGAAAAATTGTTGTGATAGAAATGCTTTCCTTTCATCTGATTATTCTGTTTCTGGTCAATAAAGCACTGGGATACAAAACTGAATCCATTTCTGCTTTGAACTGTCCTGCCACAACGAATGAAGGTTGGCCCAACAGCAATACCATGAAATCAAGCTTATGTTGAAGCAACAGCTTAAGCATTAGAAATCACGTTTTATTTATTGCTGCAAGATCTGGATTCCATGCCCACACTCCCTGCTGCAACGACGATGCAATCAAAACAGGATATTCTACATCAGCGACTAATTGACACCCAAATAAAAAAAAAAATGCCACTATGACATTAAATGGCTTATTTATAGATTCTGTTTTCCTAGACAATGAATTCAAGCATATAAATTTAATTATTAGATTTCAAATCCCAATAATAGATTGAATATTGTCCCATGAAGTTCTATACATCATACATATCATTGCCAATGAGTTTAGAGGGGGTTGGTAAATTAGAGTAGGAAATGAGAAACAGTTTAATGATGGTGGATTTAGCAGTGATATAAATTATATAAATTATTATTGGAAGGGGAGAGGAAAAATTGTGTGTGTGCGTGTATTTTAACAGTCTAACTTGGTTAATCTCTTTTCCAAGCAACTAAAATCACAGGGTAAAGGGTACATTCTGGGCACACCTGATTCTTGCTGAAAGAAAGTTCTCTTGCACCTGAATGCCAGGGCCCCTTCTTGTTTTGGTCAAGTCTGAAGCACTTGATGTAAACCAGGGAGATCTTTGTTACTAGACTGCATTTGAACTGCAGAGAAAGGCACTAACACACACCCATTGCAACAAAACCAGAAGAAAACTTCAGGGAAAAAAAGAAGCTGAAAAAGTTGAAAGTTGAGGGACTAAAATTCCACGGGACAAGCAGCCACCTCTGCTCTCCCAAATTCACACAAAAAACTACAAGCAAGCAAGAACTCTTGCACGTGCTTGGCCTGTCTAAATCGTATCAGCAGAAGAATGCAAAAGGCTTGTGCAGCCTGTGAGCTTTGGATCTTTGCAGATACTGATCAGAGAGGGACTTTTTACAACGATGTGTAGTGAGAGGACAAGGGGGAACGGCTCCAAACTGGTGGAGGGCAGGGTTAGACGGGGTATTAGGAAGAAATAGTTTATTGTGAGGGTGAGGCCCTGGCACAGGTTGCCCACAGAAGCTGTGGATGCCCCATCCCTGGGAGCGTTCAAGGCCGGGTTGGATGGGGCTTGGAACAACCTGGTCTAGTGGAAGGACCTCTAAAAAACTCCCACTTCTCTAGCTGTCCACGTGGAAAGGCATTTGCTTGGAAGAGGCTGAAATGCCCCCTGGTCTGTAGTTATGTTTCCCTTATGACAATCTCGACCAGAACAGCACATTCTGCTTAAATTCAGCCCATTGCAAGTCCTCACACTTGTGTTTGCAGAGACTCAATGCAGCACAGGAGAAAGGGGGGCTGGGGGCACTACACCGCAGTAGGAAATATTCTTTCCTTTGTATTCCTGAGTCATTTTTGTCTGGCCAAAACTGATGTTTGAAATGTGCATAATCGCTAACCATGACAATTATTGTCTGATGAGTGTCATGGAGAGCAAATAGCAATAATATCCCCTTGTGCTTGTGAAATAGTCTGTGGACTAACAAACTAATTACCACTGTCTGAATTCCACATTTCCTTGCTTCAGAAATCAAGAGTGTCCTTTGTCAAGTTGCAGTTTACTTCAAGATCTGTCACCTGCAGACTTGATGCCCGAAATGAAAAATTATGTAATGCAGGTGCCCGTGTTGGTTGGAGACAGTTAAATATACAGCAATTTTCCGCTCATGCACATCATATCCATTGCCAAATACCTAAAAAAGCAGGGGAGTCGCTGCACAGCCTTTGGGGTGACAGATGAGCATAAACTGTAATCCTACACAGTACACTTCGCAGAATTAATATTAAAACCTAAAACTGAGCTGGATCATTTGTCCAGTTTGCTCATACAGCTCAACCACGTGTGCTGAAGGTTCAAAAGGCAAAGATTCAAACCTGCCCTGAGCCTGCCCAGTTCACAAAAGGTTTGCAGGTAACCTCTGCCTTTACTGCTGAAGGGCTGCACAAATCCTCATGCAAACACAAGGTCCTTCTTTCCTGGCTCTCAGAGCCATTGTACGCCAGGATCCTCTGCTGGCCAGGGGCTCCAGGAATACTCACTGCCGGGTCACTGCTTCCCCTGACAGGGAAACGCAGAGGCTTCTTACACAAGGAAAAGCTTGCAAAGTAAAAATTTTGACAAGAAGATTCAGGTGGTGTACAGAATATTCCTTTCTCATTCTCTTCTTGGAAACCCTTCCCAGATCCAGGAATAATGCCAAGTTCCCAGACACTTTCAAGTGTGTATCAAAGTATGAACCACTGTATAAAAAATAGACATTTCTTTAAATGCATCTCAAGCTTTCCATCCTTCCTCAGTGACCCCCCCCAACTTCTCACACCTTCAGTGACTTCAAGGTGGGATAATACTGAATAGGCAAGATGGACAGGGGGAGAAACAAAACTAAACAAACACAAAAATAGTGCGAGATCAAGTTTCTCTATGACCATTTTTCATGTCATGGTAATTCCCAGAAAAGCCTGTGGTCACTGCTCACAGTGGTTAGTACACTTGTTTTCAAGGTATTTACCAACAAATTCAGGATATTTGCTTCAGCTTGTGTTTAATCTTTAACAAAACCATAGACCATAATTTGAGACCTTGTATCAGTTTCCAGTTTAACTCCGGAGCTATTCCTTCACTGTACCTTGACGCACTAATTAGTGCAGCCTTGGGAACAGCCTTTACCTGCACACAAAACTACTTTTGCAGGCTACACACCCGTGATCTGAGCTCCAAACTTAATGTAGGATAAACCACACATTCTGCTGCCGTACGAGGAACCAAAACATCCCTGAGAAGGAAAGACCAAGATGAAAAATTAGCAAAGCAATTATCCTTACCAAAAGTAGGAAACTAATCTAAGTTTTTAATTCCAATCCTGTAAAGGTTGATTTCCAACTTGTAAGTAAGAAGACAAATCCTACCCCGGAGGCCAACTTACTGCATGCTCTTTTTTTTTCAAACTTTAGAAAATACTTGCCTTGCAATAAGAAAGTAGAGAGATGTGAAGTTGTTAAGTGATCTGAATATTGTCTTACAAGTGTTTAAAGAGATTTGTGATAATGAGCTCTTCTAACAAAGACAGGCAAGATCCAACCGCTGAAAATTTAAGTTGGAAAAAAAATGGAAAGAATTAAGGATTAGACTACTGGAATAACTGACGTAAAAAAAGTAGTATTTAAAAATCAGATGTTTAATAAATATTCTCTTATTTTACTGAAGCAACCAGCTCTCCTACACTGCTGCTAAAGCCGTTCACTGGCAGAGCCCCTTTCCAGGCTCTATCCACAGTTCTCCAGAGGCTTTCCCCCATGCACGTGACCATCTTCAGCCTTTCCCTTCGCCTCCAAACTGCAAGGCACAACAGCACGAGGACTGAAACAGTAGAATGCTGCCATAAAAGAACAAATTCCTTCACCAGCTGCAAAGTGTAAGGCTCAGAGGGCTCCTAAAGAACATTGCACGGCTTTAATGCCTTTCCTGCATCCACTGGTCCTGACCACCCTCACAGTGTGAGCCGTGTGAGATACAAGGATACTCACCATCATCAGAGGACCCTTGAAAAAAATTAACTTAATGAAAACCGAGTGTTTACTATGGTAATTCTGGCTGAAATTTAAATTACCACCTCATTGCTTGGTTTTCTTTCTGTTTTTTTTCTCCAGAGTCCTTACATTTAATATATGTGGATGGGTATCTGATTGTTGCAAGTTCACTGTTGCAAAGGCTCATGAAGTTTAGACGGGAGGAGGTGGAAAAAAAAGCCAAGCACCTGGAAAACACTTCATTGCTTCTTTATTTAGATGCGCCCACAGTACAGAGCCTCTTGAGCATGTGCAAAAGAGGAAGATTACACATTTATAGCTGGGAGCACCATTGAGTTTGAGTTTCTTTGATACCATTTTTAAGAAAGTAAACTGTTTCCAAAAAATGACATTTGAATCCAAGAGCTTAAGACCTGCTTGTACTTTATCCAGAGGCGGAAGATACTTTTATTATTACTTGGATGTAGAGTAGAAGACATTTTCACAGTCTGGCTGGACCAGTCTGTATATTTTCATATGCACCTTTTAATATATATAAAAAATGTTTCATTTTTCCCTCTTACCCACAGATAGTTAGATGCATCTAAGTTTAAAAACAGTAATGGGACCAGAGCATTCCTATGGGGAAAAATGAACTTTTGCTGCCCTCTCCTGCTTAAACAATGAAATGCTAAAATATTAAGATCTATGAATCTAATGCTAACCTTGAAACAAAAAGCATGACAGGTCATTCGCTATACTACAATCAAAAATAGGACAACAACAAGAAATGTATCGGTACTATTTATATTTGAAAACTCCTCGTGGCTCCATGAGGTTATGAATACAACATATTTACAGCAGGTGATCAAGTAACAAAAACTCTTACTCAGAGAGATCGTGATAAAAAGCGCACGCTTCTGTGGATGGGGAGCAACACTTGGATAAAAGTTTTCAATCAAATTTAGTTCCATTCTGTTTCAAGACGCTGTTTCATAGACTTCAAAATGGAAAACTGGGCTACATAAAATCTGCTGCACATACCAACTAGGAAAAACTAATTCATGGCTCACTCCAGAGCTGCTAAGGGAAGCACATGAGGCAAAATAAAAAAGCCACATGTAAATAAAAACATTCTTCAATCTTGAGCATCATCACCTTTGTCTTCTTTTAGGGCAACTGCTTTGGGATAGTGGTGTCACACAATTAAGAGGAAAGGGCATCTTTGTTTTCAAAGACAGAACTAAAAGGAAGTTATGTCAGTTTTACTTGGAGGAAGAAGGATCTCATCTTTCCCACTCCCCACAAAACAATAAAGAGCTTTTTAGAGCTCCTAATATATTTTCTTTTCCATTGAGTGAGAGAGCCTAAGGCTGTACTTATGCACATATAATATAAGTACAGCTGCTGCATTTCTCAAGCCATTCTTGGCTCCAACAGCCTCAATTTTTCCATATATGAGAACAGATCAAAAAATAAATTAAACCCTTTTACTTATGCTAACAAAACCAAGATTAAATTTACTGTAACCCTGCTAGCGAACCCTCCAATGGCATTAGAATACTTTTATTTAAAGCATTCCAACCTTTGGAAGAGAGACAAAAAACACTCGAAAGCAATGAAAGGGAAACAGTAAGGGAGACGTGCAAGATGAAGAAAGCAACGTATGGTCAATTCAGAGTGTATGAGAGGAACTTTACTTGTACAGTTGTTACATCCCCATGACCCAATGCCCTCGCAGCTCTTTCCTGTGAGCAGACAGCGCTCAACCCTTCCCCCTGAGACCAATATGGCCCAGGACACACGGGACCACCCAATGCCTGCCGGACGAGCAGTCAAGAACAACATCGACACAAAGAAAGGTGGTTTGTGGAACTCAAGAAGCAAACAAAAGCATAATTTATGACGCACTGATCACACTTGGGCCCATGGGCTGCCTTCCTCTTCCTTCTCCTGCAGCTCCAGCGGGAGCAGTGGGAGCCCTGCGGGGCCGGACATCGCGCTGGGACTGCGGCACACGGGGGATCCTGGCAGCAAGTGCTTCTTCAGGTGCATAACCCAGCCTTCAGAGTCAAGTGACTTCATAACAACAGCACATCGTCTCCTCCTCCTTAAAGGAACATTCCTTCTCGGAAGTGATAAACCATCCACGAACCTCAGACACTCCCCGCTGTCCCCGCGGCAGAGGTAACAAAATATTGCAACCCACCAGGTTCTTGTCAGTTTTGGATGATCAACAGTAGAATGACATGGCAAAACCAAAAATAGTCACGAACAAACAACACTCACCTAAACTCTAAGTACAGGACAAAGTGCTTTTTCTAATTTCACATTGTTGTGTTTTACTCCACCAGGTGAAAAACATGAAGTTTTATTCCTCCATTCTTTCTCAGTTTTTCACAATGGAACATAGTCTTTGAGCATGAGTTTGAGTCCACCCTCTTGTACTGTGAAATGATCATTTCACACAGAAATCACACTAGCAAGTTGGTTGTGGTTTTTTTGTAACAGAAATAAAAGACTGTCAAAATCAATGGGCTAAGGGACATGATTTGTTATAAATTTATTTAATCTTCAGTATTTCAGCTTGCACCTTTGCTTCAGCACTTTAAAATAAAATGTTTCAACTATGACAGTAACTGCCTAATTTACATTGCGTCCCAATCAATGTTCTTAAAAGAAGCTCATATTAATCCCATAAAATCATGTTGTGTTTGGTGTTGCATATGACTAGTTCCACTTTTTTTTTTTTCCAGAATTAACAGTGTCAAGTTCTTACAAAACCTTGAGTTTACAACATTTGTGTGTGCAGACCCAGGAGTACAAACTGTGACCTGATAATCCTGAAACAGTCAGTAGTCTAGGAGGGAATTCTTTTTTACCTCTTTTCCGTGCCTGAAAACAAGAAAACTTCAAATTCTACTGTATATTTAAATGGTAGGAAGAAAAATATACAAGCTTGTATTTATACTGTATTTCTATCAATGGCAACAGGTCATAAATTCATGTTTGCAACTATCACAAAGACTCATGAACACCAATTCATTTTTATACTGTAAATACTGCTGGATTGATGGTTTAGGATTATCAATTCACTGTTGTCATATGTCTATAACAGTTCAAAAGCATCCTGGAGAAAAATCCTGAAACACATACCTTCCGGTATAGAATAATGCAACTGCATTAGCTAAATATATACTGTACATAAGTCTTATCAGCATTTTACCTACCAAAGATGTAAGATTCCACTTTCAAATACAAAGCAGATAGCCAATAATGTATACTTATAATACAGCCCTCTTCTTTGTTTTTGTATTTTTTTTTCTCTTTTGTTTTAAACAATTTGGTCACAATGCACCTTTGATATAAAAGCATTTTAAACTTTATTATTAATACTCAGAACATTAGGATTTCCAGAATTTTTTTCAGTAGCATTTGTAGAACCACTTTTGGTAACAAATACAGTAGTTAGGAATGAGCATCCAGATGAGAATGCAGAAGTGTATTATCCAGAATCCTTTCCAGCTAAGACCATAGGGCTGGTACTGTGATGAGTAATAGTACTAGAACCACAAAAACACTAGAGTATGTTTCTTAGAGGCTACATCCTCTTTTGCTGGAACACTTTATAAATACATATTAAAAAGTAAGGCAACAACTCCAACTGTCCAAACTGCTATCTCAACTCAATTTCCAATTAGATCCGTGACCACTGGAGATCAATTTCACGCTTGTGTTGCTTAGCACGTGTCTTTATTCTTTCTAAATGATCCAATAAGAACATACTGTAATAATTTAGCAATTAGTGTTTTTAAATCAACTCTGGTACGTCTGTCCAATGCTGCATCACTAATACTGGTTAGGTATTGAAGTCCAGGGTGTTACCACTGCCCATTTTTTTTTTCCCAAGGATTGTGGACACTAATTTGGATTTGCAATAAATAGGTGCACAAATCCAAAGCTCCCTTTCCTACTATGTTTATCACCTACTTGTTTTTTAACTCCTAATGTTCAAATTAAGGAAGCACCAGAGACAGCCTGGTACTAAAAAAATGCTCACACCAGTAAACAAAACTTTATTCAGGACCAATGTTTTTTGTGGCCCTGATCTGAATGGACATTCAACTTATGAAGATGTGCAAAAGGAAAAGAAAGTCAAATTACAGTAAAGTTATCCAGAGAAGGAGGATGTTACACAAACTCATAAGGAAATGACAGTCTTTTTTCTTTTTTACTATAAATACACGTAACAGTTTAGCAGAAAGACAAGCTAAATTTTAAGATTGTTCACATTTGAAAGTTGTATTATACTCTCTGCTAACGATAAATAAGGAACAGGTCCTGACAATGGAATCTGACATTGCAATTTTCATCAACAGATCTTTGAAGACTGGTTTTAAAGAAGGGTTAAAACAATGATTATGTTTGCAAAGTTCTGAGAAGTCCATCTGTTGTCCAAACTTTGGATTAAAGTCCTTATTTTTTTCCTTTACTTAGAGACAGGTATATACAGTGCTGTTGTAATAATGAAACAAATGTGAAATCTACTGTAAAGTTGCACAATACAGAAAACTGTTGCTCCATCTTCTACTACATAAATGTGTGACTCCACAGGTTAATAATGCTGTTTTGTTTTTTTGTTAAGTTGGAATTATTCCATCACGTCTAAGACCTCTCTTTAATTCCAAATCCTCCAGTTTTTTCCACAGTTCTTCACGCTCTTTCTCTTTCTTCTTCTCACTGACAGATGAAATAAAACAAAGAGTTAGCAGGAGAGAAGACTGTATAATATTTATGTTAAAAAACATATAGTTGACATTAATTAGCTGCACTAATTTTCTTGAACACAACTGCAATTTTCCTAACATATTTAATTTTTTTTATATTTCCTTTGTTACCTACATAAATATAACTAAACAAAGTAGTATGAGAAGAGCATAAAATATAAGCTATGCAAAGTGACAGTGTTCACAGACACTAATGTGCAATAAGGAATTAAATAACCAGTGGACTTTTATTACAGAACTGATCTGTCAAAATTACAAAAATTAACATTTTGGACTAAGTTATTTAATTATTTTTATGTTTATTTATTTAAGCATATAAATAATCTTATAAATCACAGTGACTTTCTGGAAAGCACTTCCTGATTGTTTTAGAATCACTGTTTTTACTTACATTCACTGCTGGCTTCCCTATAGCTTAGGCACCAACCAAGGCAAAGTTCAACCTACAAGATGTGCCTTTTGTTCAGTGAGTTACTCTTTTTCCACACCAAATTGCTGCAAGATCTATGTAGCATTTGCTTTAACAACAGACTTCAGTGGTTGATTTGAGAAAATTAAACAGCAAACCTAACATTTACTTCACCTGCATTGTTTGCTTTTTAAGTTTCCTGTCTCTGCCATAGCTTACTGTGAATAAATCTCCTCGATACTGCAAGGCACAAAACGCTTTCAAGTTCTATTATATCACCTTGTAGGTTTAGATGAAACGGAAATCTAACAATGACAGATACACAGATTCTCTGCCAGTCACATTACAGAAGTCTTGAAAAGTATTTCAGTGGATTAGAAACATTCCTACACATTTTGATTCAGTCAAAATGCCAACATCTGGCTCATTTGTTTGGAATTTTGATTTCCCAAGAGGATTTTGAACATATAAAAAAATACAAACAACTTTCAGATAAATCCCTGAAGAACAGTAAAGAAAAAAAAAAGAGTCTATTGTTACTAGAAAGTATTTAAAATTAAATACAAGAGTAAGTGAAATAGCCTTATATTTTCAGGCTACTTACCAATATTTATCTTCTAATCATTAGGAAATACATGCCTGCTTACCTAAAGGCCTCTTAGAGGATGATCACCTCACCCAACTTACTTATTTGACCTGTCCTGGCCAGTAATATTGAACGTATTTCTCCTCAAGCTTTAAGTGGTACCAAAGCTACCCTTTCGAAATCTGGTTTTATTAAATGCTAAAGATTTTCTGGAAACATTAAGGTAAATACCCCAGTTTATACATTCAGGTTTTAAAATTATAAGAAGTAAATAAAAATGGACAAATGGTTAGCACCAGCCTTGGTAGGAAATAATGTCAGCAGGTGCAAAATAAATTCTTTGTGCACTTTAGCCACTAAACCTCTCCCATTATCCAGACATGCAGTGTCTGGTCCTGTTCAGAGCAGAATTTCTCATCTTAAGGGGCAAAGTACAACTACAAATTGATTTAGGTCACCAAGCTGCCCCAGTGAATAGCTGGATTAGATGATCAGTCCTAAAACTCTCTGCCTTTTTGCTAGGAAACCACACAGTGTTGTCTCAACTGCACTAGGAGATTGGTACTTATTTATCAACACATATCAAGAATATCTGGCTTCTTAGTTTAAATATATCTCTAAACAAGTCTCTAAAAGTAAAATACCATATTAATGAACTAGCCTGTTATGTGCAGATTTTTTGGGGTATAGAACAAAGTGTAATGAAAGGCCAGTGTGACTCCAGTCACACAAATCAAAAAACTACAACTGCCAAGAGACTTTCAAGGTTGGACTACCCTAAAAACCTCTGCTGACATGCAGTGCCCTTTGCACTGCTTGGGGGAACCCTGAGTCACAGCCAAGGTATGACTTAAATGAAGCTGCAAACTGTTCAAAGTTCCTGAAACTTCCTCGTTTTTTTCACCTAACCTTTGCATAAGGTGAAACTTTTGAGAAAAGATGCTGCACTGTAACTGAGAAATAAAGATTAAGGAAAGTAGGAGAAAAGACCATTGGAGTTGAACTAACGCCTCTGTGAGTGGTGTATTTAATGGATCCTACATGCTGAAAGACTCAGATACAGCAGGACCTCTGAATAAGAAATAAAAAGGCTGAGAGATATCTCTTTGCTTTAAGACCACATCCAGCCTACAAACAGCGGTTTGGCAAAATCAAATCTTAGGAGTCTCCCTCATGTCTCTTTCAAACCTCAGTGTAACTTTTTTTTTTTAAAGTCTTTAAGCAAAGTCTTATGTTTAAACCCTTGTTCTTCTTTTATTATTGAAGATCTTGATACACTTACATCTTTTGGAATGTGGAGTCAAAAAAGAATTGCATGAGGAACGTGGATTCCCAAGCAACACAATGGATACTGTATTCAATAAAGGCTAAAGAACAACCTGCACACGTAATCTCACATCTTACAATGGGAAGGCTAACGAGCAGGCAAGGGCAAAAATGAGGCAGTGTCTATTATGTGTGAGATTATGCAATTGCACCTGAGAATAAGGAGAGAACTAAACTGCAGGCCGTATGCACAGCTGGCAAAAGAAAGCTTTAAAAAGTTACCGCTGACGATCTGACTTGTAAGTGGCTGTCAGCTCGTCAAACATGGTGCTGTTCATTTCCATAAATGCCTTCAACACATTGTAGACTAAAGCCACAATAGCCCTGTGAAACATGGAAAAAGAAGAAAGAAAGGAATCCATTAGTTTCAGGTGAAATCAAACGTGAAATAAGAAGTGTCTTCTCTTCCCAGCCTTTCTGTGACCAATTCGTTCCTGCAAGTATGGTTACGTAAATTCTTCGATTTCAGTGAAACTACTTTGATTAACATACTTAAAGGTGAGAATCAGCTTTCATGTCCCTACTGACTACTGAAATAGAGCAGGCCAAAACTCTAGGGTGAAAGGCAACAACAGAAAGCTATTACATATAACTACAGTCTCTTCCCTCATGCTGTGGAGCAATTCTGAATGCAGCTTCAGAGATTCAAATCATCAATGCTGGCAGAAGGAACAAAATTCAAACACAAAATGAGAGTGATTCATATTTCCTTATGACTCTTCTACGAGGCTGAATATTCAGTGCATCTATGCAAAATACAAAGCTGTATTTCAAGAGTGATTTCCTTGTGCTCATACAGTTCACATTCGTTTTCCCTTTCACAGTTCCTGATCCACTACTCTGGCTGTCATATTCAGACCCAGGGCTGCTTAAGAAACAGCTCTTCAGCCAGGAGGCAGTGAATCAACAGTACAAGTGCCAGGAACCTTTGGAGCTAGTCCTTACAGCACACAAACTATGTGCCATTTCCCACGCACCCCTGTCTCTCTCATCTCTTTAAATAAACTTTCATTTTTGTTGCCTACATGAAAAATTTTCTTATAAATATAAAAATTCTTTAAATATCTCCTTTATTTTAGATGTATCTTTACCTGGTTGGTGTAACAAAATTTCTATGGGTATGAAAACTCTGTGAACTGGGATACTGGAATATTCTCATTACCAGAAGCATCCCAGTGCATAATACAAAAGGTTGGAGACTGGTACTGGAGTACTGTGCCATGGAAAGTGTCCTTTTGTGACCAGTGTTAAGTTACAGAAGCTTTCCAGCAGCATTAGATTTGTCATGTAAGTGCACAAACTTGAGAGTTAGACTAGGTACAGAACAAAAAGACCAATGTTTGAAAAGATGAAATATTTTACAGTAAGGTCTCAAAGCAACTGGGACCTGAACATAGCACAGCTCATTAAAAATACCGGGTTTACTAAATGGTAACCATCTTGACTTAGAAAAATTTTCCACCTAAAACATAGGATATATGTCATCTAACTGTAACACAATTTCTCATGAAAACACTTTTTACTAAGTCATTCAGTTTAAAATAAAAATGTCTAATTATCAGGATATCAATATAAAGTAACTGCTCAATTATTGTAATAGACAACAGCTGTATTTAAAATAAATTTAGAAAAAACAACCCAACCTAAAAACATACTGATGTCTGTATGTTCCACAGATGTTTAAAAAAATGCCAACACCAAAAGTCTCCCAGAGGTGTCAGTCCCTGATACAGCCACAAAGCTTTATTAATGCCAAGTGATATTCTTCTAGACAATTTACAATCAGGCTTAAGAGCCAACTGTTTATAAAAAACCTGAGTAGGTGAAACACTTGATGAGCAACATTTTTCCTTCAATAACAATGTAACATTTAATTTCTTCTTTTTCCAGCTCGTGAGAAGGCCTATTTTTATCCCACAAGGTAGTGATTTTTGTACACATACCAGTTAATTAACAACACTGAGACAAGCTCAAGTACAGACTAATATATATTGGCATTAACAGAGCTGCACTTGCTCAGAGCAGCTTTGAGCGTGGATCTCTCCCATTCAGATGTTCTTCAGCAGACATTCCCTAAGTTTATCAGTGGGATGTCAAATGGTAAGATAAAGCGTAAATGCACAAACTTACGGATTCCAGTGTTCTTTAGAAATCCTGTAAAGGCTGGAAAACATGATGGGAAGTATAACATTTGAGTTCTCCTCTATCAAACTCATGATGTATTCATTATTCCAATAATACAGCGCTCTTTCAGCCACCTTTGAGTCAAAGAAATAAAATATTAACAGGAATTCAGATACCTGTAATTTTGTGATTTTCTGAAGGAAAAACAAATCACAGAGAAACTTCACAAAGATGAGCTAACAGGAATCATTACTTTTGGAATTAAACAACTCTAATCAGTAGCATAACATGCATTAATGGAGTTAAGTTTTTATCCTGTTGTTCTGATCCCACAGCACCTACTCTCTATTTCCTGAGCAATGTGTTATTGCTCACTGAAAACTGGGTGCAGACACAGCATCAGTGCTGCAGATGAGGAGGGGAAGGGAGAGCAGAGATACTTCCCATCGCTCCTTTCCCTGAAAATCAGGCAGAGTGCAGTTGGAAAAAACCCAGCAGTGCTGGGATACCAGAGGAAGGAGACAGGGAAAGGCCCAGCAGCTGGGCTGGGTAAGAGAGGAGAAACTTTAAGTGAGGGGAAGGTACCGAGGTCAGTAATTACCCTGCAGAGGAGCTGGGGGGTAGGAAGGAGGATGCTGATCTAAATTATGACAAAAAAAGATGTAGTCCAAGGAAGAGCTGAAAAGTCACATCTGTCTTTGTGCCAGGACAGATCACCAGGCTTAATATGGAGATACTACAGGCCATGAACTCTACATCCTCTTCACATATCCATTTACATCCCATTCATTCCCCCTCCTCCCATTACACAATGTGATTAAAACAGGCTACAGGTTCTGTCACTTCTAACCAGACATGTGGTTACATGGTTAGAAGGAAGCAGGTCAGAAAACAAGAACTGGACAATACTGAACCAAAACCAGGGAGCAAATACATCCTCCATGGTCTATATGGCCAGGACCTGTCACCCACAGTGAGAAGGGCTCAAAGTCTGCTCGGACACAGGTTAAGGATTTGTGAGGGGCTCAGAAGGACAAGTTCTGTGCTGTAACCCCAGACACCTCTAACAAGTTATTCGTGGAACTCAGACATAACCTTCCACCCTAACATATCCTGTTCCACAGAAGTGTATAAAAACATACCATAAAATAATATTTACATTTGGAGGGTGTGATGTTTGACACTGAGACTGTACATTCCTATACAAACAATAACCTTTACCACTGACCTGAAAATGAGGGCTAGAGACACACTTGGCAATTTGTTTAAACAAGGGTTCCTGGATTTTGACAAATTGTGATGGTTCAATTACATCCAAGATTTCCTCTAGCTCTCCTAGGAACATGACCTAAAGACAGAAAAGAAAGCATTGAATATAAAACCTCCCAATCATCTTGTTCTTCAGAACACTGGTAACCTTCAAATTCTACTGCTTCAGAGAGAAATGGAAACCTCACTTGCTGAGTAAGACCCTCTCTCAAAAAACGTCATCTGTTCTACCTTTAGCAGCTTTTGGACTCAGTCCCTTAAAACAAGGACAAGTTTCTTCTTCAAGTGCTGCATTTAAAGTATTTTTTTACAATGAAATTCAGAATTGCACCAGTATATATATCCATGCTGAAAACTTTGTCTCATACAAAGATCTGACCAAGGCTTAAATTTCAATAACTAAGGAGATTCTCCTAATTTTACCTCATTTTTGAGAGCAATATTCAAAATAACAGTTTTGCTGTTCCACAAAACCTCACTAGGGAAACTCTGATTTGCATCTGAAACAAAAATGCACATGTTTAACTGCATCTTTTACATGTTTAGTAGGTAAACACCACATAAAGTATCTTTCATCCTCACTGGAAAAACACTACCTTCACATATAAACAATTCCAAATCTGTAACAGAGTTTTCCAACCTATCCTCAACTATGTTTATATTCTCCTTTCTAAAAAATTCTGAGGAAGTACCAGTACTTATTTTGTGAATAGAAACCACAGTTATCAAACTTTTCAAAGTCGAAATTGTTCAAAAAACCAGAATTAAAGTATAGAAAAATCATAACAAGAAATAATACCAAGATTCAGCACAGCATGTGCTATCTACCAGGAAATATTTAAAGATGCCCTGCTTATTGTTTTAGAGCAAAGTTTTTTGTTTGTTTGTTTCGTTGTTTTGGTTTTTTTTTAATACTAGCATATCACTTACCTCTTTCTGACTGCAGGTTTTTGGCCAGAATTTCATTAAACCTCTAATGACCTAAATTAGAAGGAAAAAGAAGTTACATTTTTTACTTTTCTCTCAACAGGGTAAACCATTCATAGTAAAATAAAGAAGTATGAAAGAAATATTTACTGGTTCTGTGAGTGAGGGGTCTTTCTCCAGAAACTGTACTATGCAATACGCCAGCTGTGAAAAGGTAAGAATTTAAGAGAACAAAATTAGAACATTTCTATAAAGAAACCACAAAAATCCAGTTTTTTAAAAAGAGACACTTAAGGCAAGATGCTATTCAGCTTTCTCAAGCTGCATCCAATTTTAAACTGAGATGCAGTTTGCACTGTGCAAATCCACTCAAAAGTTCAGTTCACAAGTAGTAAGAGGACACTTTACAAAAACAATTAGAGTGACAAAGAAACATATAAAATAAAAATCAGAACAACCTGGAATTCTAAATACAGTCATACAAGCAATGTTTTGAAGTTACTGCTACTCTCTTAAACTGTGTTTTTTTACTAATTTTACAAAGCAAAGTCATGAGAATTCTTGTAAGATGAGTCGACACAGCTAAAACCTGGAATAACATATTTAGAAAGCAGAGCTTTATCACCCTAAGAAATACTGCACTATCTGAAAATCAGAGAGAAAGGCAACAGGTAGCAGTTATCAGAGGGAAAATTACATCAGGAAAGCTGAAGGTATAAAAAGATGTATGAGAGCATAAATGCAGTATTAAGGAATCTGTGAGGGAGAATATTAAATGCAAGAATGTGGGTATTAGTATTCAGAAGGTTGCCAGGGTGAAGAAGAGCCTTGACAGCACAAGACTAAGGAAACCCAAACATCCTCTTGGGAGAGAGAATGGGAAAGGCAAACTTGTGAGAATGAGAAAAGAGCAGAGAGGAAAACCTAGCGAGAGAGCTTAACTAAATAAAATTTTCAAAATATTACAGATGTATGTTATGCTTTTAATTATCTAATCAGAAGCTAGATATTTATCACACAAAGGATACTGAACGAATTTTGAAAAAAACTATTTTTTCCCAATTTCAGAACTTTCCCCCACTTTTTATGTGCACGTAATTAAATTTCCAAAGCAACCTTAAAAAATATACATATAATTCTTACTGAGCAAAAAATATTTTTATAATTTCTACCTGTGCATGGAAGAGTGATAAACTCCTGACAGTGTGTAAAGGGATCAGCACCTTCACCAGAAACTGTTTATGCTCTGCCTTGAGAGGTAAAGCAAAACCATTGATAATACTGGAAATCAGAAAAGAAATATTTGTTAGTGTCATCATCACAGAAAGCAATACTGAGGTCTGAAGAAGCACTTTCTAGATTAAAATATATTTAGCAGTCAGCACCTGTCTACAAATAGCATTTGTTGACAGGTGCTGACTTTGGTCCTGCTTTATATTAGCAGGGCACTACATATCAAGGTAGCAATCCAGCTCCCATTAGGAATAATCACATAAACAGCTGCACAAACCTACTGCCAAACAGATAAGACCTTGTCTATGTGGTCTGTAAATTCATGTAAGCAAGGTGGTCTCGAGTAATTAACCTACCAAAATTAGATTCACTCAAAACATTCACGGTGCTAAGTGTGCTCAGAAGAAAATAATCCTACAGCATGTAAGGATGAGGTGTGCAATAATTAATGCACTCAGACACATAAAATCAATCCAACACTTTGGCTGTAACTTGCATGTAGATATATATTCTTGGCAAAGATGTGACAGAGATTTGCACATGGGCTTAAAGATGAGCATGTGCACACATCTGTTTTCAGAATCAGGGATTATCATAATACTTTTTCCGAATCTGACACTATCCTGACGTGTCCACAAGGGAAGTCTGAGTTAGATAATAAATAAAGACTCATTTACCTTCCTAAAATTTCCAACAGTTCAGCTACGCCATTGAAGTGTTCAGTTTCATAAACAAATCTAAAAAAAGAAAAGTTAAATATAAGCATTATATCAGTTTCCTAAAGCGTTCATAAGCGAAAAGCACCTTCTTCCACAACTTACCGTAGAAAAATATTATTAATCTGTTTTCGGATAAATGCTCTAAGACCCAGGAACTTGCCATAAATTCTGTGCAAGACTGTTTTTAGGTAGTCTCGTTCTCGAGGGTCTTCGCTGTCAAACAGCTCCAACAGCTGTGTTTAAAGGAAAAAGAGAACTGAAACAGGAGACATTTAACAAGTACGACACACAGCCTTCTATATGAAACTGAATTCATGAAAACACATGAATGAAAGAATTCGACATCCATGGTACCCAAGTATTAGAAGAATCTGCTGGAATCTCAGTACAACATCACAAAACTCAGAATAATAAATCTGTGATTAACTGGCTCCAAAACACTGCCTTCCTTCTCCCCAAAAATAAATACGATAAGACAGTTTGCCTTTTATCATCCACCATTCCCTGACTCTGCAGAACCAAAAGATCCTCATACGCTTTAATACTTTGTTCTCACAACATTGTGTCAAGGTCACATTTTTCTAATTGCCTGTAATTTATATCATGAGCTCTTAAGCCTTCCTAGTGACTGCACAGCCTTCACGCTGTGGAAAGACTCAACAGGGAAGTCCATGCCAGCACTGGATCTGCTGTTACAGGATCTCCACCAATTGACACAAATCAAAAGTATCAGAGGGAATTAATCCTTCACTTTGAACAAAACGGTGATTTCATTATCAATGCCAAGTAAAAAATCAAACCAAAACAATGAACAAACAAAAAAACCCCAATAACAGAAAACCTACATTTACTAAGTAGACCTTAAATAAACAGCAAAATGGCTGTGTGAGACTCAGTCAAGAGAGAAGATGTTCCAGCGTCTGGTGTTGTACAAAATATATCCCAAACACTGACACCTGAAGCTGCATGAATGAGCAGCAGGAATATCACCTGCAGATCTTTGTTTTGCTCCCCTTGAATCCTCTGCCACGGAAGTATGAGCTTTCCCTTAGCCTCCTTCTTCATTTTTTGTGACACCACAACACTGGCTATTCTGGTGGATGTTTGGAATAAATTCAGAGATAATCTTTACTTAAAAGCAAAAAACCCAACCAACTGCCACAAATGTGCAGAAAACAGGGAATTTTAGGTAATTTTTAGTAATCATAAGCAACCAGTATCTGTCTTGCATGAAAAAGAAACTAACTGGCAACCAGTACCTGTCTTGCAAGAAAAATAAAGACAGTTTGTCAAACAGGTCTTACAAACAGGTAAGATGCTGTCAGAAAATCATTACAAGAGTGGCAGAAAACAAGATTGTCTTAGGTTCACAAAGAGATAAATTATAACTACCTATTACAAGTAGATGTGTCAGTGTATGTATGCTACACCTGATCGCTGTTAAATTGCTACACAACTTTGAGAAGGTGAAAAAAGATAGGAAAAAATATGATTAAAAGTTGTTAGGCTATCTGGGATTTTGCTTTCTAACATCCAGGTCTAGGACTGATGCACACATTCTTCCTCATTGTTTTGAACATTTCTGTAGCTTGCAATGAGACCTCACTGTATTTTCCTTGCAGTAAGAATCTGTGGTGGGAATTTCATGAGGAAAGTATAAGGTTTGTCAGCTGCCCTCCAGAGGTTATAAACACATTGCTTTGTTCAATTAGCTCTACAGTTAAATAAATAAATAGTCACCTCATCCTTCCCCAAATAGCACATTTCACCCTAAGACAGCAAACAGCTGGAAGCACTTATGTTTTTCATTTTCTTACTGGATTGAAAAGTATTTATATTTCCAGTACTCTTATGCAGACCCTCTCCGAAAATGCTGCTAAACTCAGACTCAGTGTCTCATTTAAAAAAAATAAATAAATAAGACAATTATTCTGCTATGTCCAATCTGTTATCAGGTTTCAACCATAAAGTCTTATTTTTATGGATAAACTGCAAGACTTCCATAATTTATGTTGACTATTCTAAACATACATAGAAAAGGGAAATTAATTTTCCAAAATAGCAACCTACATAACACAGAGACTTGTGGATATATTTGAATTGTATGTCTCTTAGCAACCACTGCCAACCATTTCAAACTGTACATAAGCAGGCTTTAGAAATGAACAGCTACACTGGTAAATACACTATTAAAACATACAGCTGAAAGCCAGAAACACAGCTATACTTAAAAAAACAAAAGCAAAAAGCAAGTAAACAAGCAAAAAGTTTGAAAAAAGTCCATTAAAAAAACTGTTTCTTTTTTTATATTTTTTTTTATACAGGCATCCTTACTGCCAAGAAACACTTCATTAAAATATTAAAAAAAAAATTAAAAAATTAATTTTGAGAAAAAGCTGATTCCAAATACTGTCCCACTTGGGCTGTCAGTGTCACGAGACACCAAAATACTTAATGTTCTTCAGTCTCAAATTGCTTTCCTGTGTAAGTGGTCTTAGTTGCAGATACCCAGGAGTTACTCCTGACACACAACAAATACAACAGGAAGTGGAAGGACACCCCAGTTCCTACAGTTCACCACAAAGTATTTACACACGTGGCAATATATCTACTTGCTTGTATATATACATATATATATACACACATATATATGGCTGAATAGAACTTTTTATAGAAAAATGTGAATTTTAAATTGACACACTGTGCATAGCAATATAAAAATGTGCATCACCAAACCACGTGGCAAGAAAATAGGAATCCTTAGAACTCCTTTGACCTCTTAATTGTCATATCAAACATTTTCTGATACGTAGGTTTTAAAATCTCATATTCTCCTCTTTCAGTAGATATTATTCTTCCATTTAGTAGATTTAATGAAAACTAGCAGGATTTAAAAAAAAAAATTTCAAATCCTTGGTTTAGACCCATTCTCCTGTGCCAAACTGACAGTCTTGAAAGTCTTAAAAGGGTGTGAGTGGGATGTTGCCAGTCATGACCAAGTTCAGCAGCACAAAACAGGAGCATCTGAGAATTATTTTTACTAGATTTTGAAGGAGAGCACATGCATTCATCCTGATGCAATCCTGCTCTATCTAATCAAACTAAAACCAGCCTGGAAAAACCTGTCAGGAGTGATTTATCGTGCATAATCTTTTATCTCCACCAGGTACTGGATGAACACATTGGTGCACCTCCTTGTTCAAATCACTACTGAGATGAACAAAAAGGAAACCACCAGAGGTTTGATCCAGATGAAAAATTCTCTTGTGTTTAGGAGATGGATAAAATAAAAACATAAGTATATCCCATTGCTTTCATAGGGTGAAGAAGGTCTTGTGATATTGAGAAGGAAACTGAAGTCGTTTCTTTGAAACTTTGAATGTAAGGACAGAAACTGCTCTTTTCACTACATTTTTCAGGTATTCTTCATCCAAACAACATACATGAACAGTAAAAGAACAACTTTCATTGCCTGAGCACAACTGGGAAAAGTAAATGCTCCATGAGTGATAAGAGGCAAGAGAAAGGTCTTCAGAAACGGTGAGTATCTCCTGACAACTCCAGTTTGTTTTTCATTCAAGTGTCAGCCTGTAAGGAACTCCCTTTTCTAACTAAGTAGGAATCTTTCTAAATTCCCCTGATTTCAAAAGCAAGCTATAGACAGCATCAAGCACAAAGTTCTTTCTGACTTTGCAGTTACACAAAAATTCACAAAGGGAAAAGAAAACCCAGGACAGGTCTGCTGTCAAATCTGAAGACAAAAAATGTATCTGTGGAGTGTCCTGGCTTAATCCAGACAACAACTTCCTTCAACCACCTCTGCATATATAAACAATATTAAGACATATGAAAACCGGTGTTTAAGGAGTCTCTCTAGATAGAGCAAGCAGCATTTTGAGACTACTTGTACCAAAAACTTTTCATTTTTCAATAGTTACTGTTTCAGTTCCCTCTCAAAACCAGTAAGTCAAATATTTTGATTGAGGTATCAAAACTGGATCCAAACCATCTATTTTATGTATCTATAGCAACAGAGACTGACATATAAACACACACACACACCTTTTTCCACTACCTCCATAGATTGAAAACTTTCATTGTAGATGCTGGTTTAGCCTTTTTCTGTTGCAAACAAAGTTATACTTTCAAATTCTGAACAAAACCTTTCTAAAGGAATTTTTTTTTCAAAAGCAACACTAAGCCTTAGAGAAAACACACCAGCTTACCTGCAATACAAATTTCTGATCTATGTACTTTTTGGCAATGCTGGGCTGGAATTCTTGGCTTTCCAAAAATCGTATGAAAAACTCATATACAAGCTGCAAAAGAAAAAATAAACAAAACATGGGTTTAGTTTATGACTTGATTACTCTTTATATTTTTAGTATTTCCTTAAATTATTTTGTTAGATTAAATGCCTATTTTTCCCCAGTACCAAGGGTTAAAAAAATGGAAAGGATTTTTCTCCTTTATCGAATTGACACCTCTTAGTTAAAATTAATTACATGAGCTTTCTAAGCTGCCTTTGCTTATTCAACTCCAGTCAAAGGCATTTCATCACCAAGAACAGGCACTGCCATCTTGTAATGCTTGTTATCATCTTGTAAAGCTTCCTAGTGTAATTGGGAAGCACATTTAAACTGCCCTCTGAACTGCTGAAGTCACATCAAATACAGACATTACAATTCTGAAAGGGTTGGTGAAACAGTTGGAAATATTTAAATTAAATTAGAAATTGCTTAGAGTAGTGTTCTAGTATAACTTGAAACACAGAAGAAGAATACAAACCAGAATTTATTCAGAAGTTCCTAACTTACTGTAAAGATTAGCCTCAGGGCTGGAGAAAATCTGCTTATTTTCATGCAATTCCATCTCTACCTAAACTATTCAGTGGGACAGCAAGACTTTTCATTTAGTGGAGAAAAAGAAGAGTATAAAAACTAGGGAACAAGGAGGTGAAGTGAAACAGAGACTGCTGTGGCCTCAGAAGACAGCAACTCTGATCTGTCACTGATAATGAGCTAGCAGCCAGCCATTCTCTTCGCAGAACCTTTTCATAAAGAGCAGCCATTGAAAACTTTTTCCTTTTTGTCTTTTCTGAGTATGAATATTGATACTGAAAGGAGAAAGGAAGCTTAAAAATTATATTTAAAAATAATTTTAAACTTTTCCATGACAGCAATATGCTGCAAAACTGCTACTGCTACTTTATGTCAGTGTTCTCTGACTTCTCAAAGGAAGCAACTGGAAATCAAAAAGCAGGAGGGAGGTTTAGAAATAAGTTGTGGGAAAAGTGACAGCTTACATAACACTGATATTAAATCATCAGGAAATCAATTCCATCGACTTCTCACAAATACTTTGGTGAATTTCTTCTTGACAGTGGCAAGTCATCCACTGGATAAGAAATCCCATCATTTCCATGCAAGTAATGACTTTTTGAACTACAGCACCAGTGTCATCGAATGTGCTGTTTCCAGGCAGACACAGCTCCTCAGAGCTGCCTTGAAGTTTTGAAGATTCTTATTTTTTGTGAAATTTAAATATAAATGAGGGATGAACCTACATTTCAACAGATTCTGAATGAGAGAGCACGAAAGAGTGAAACAAACCGCTCACAGGATTGTGCATGCAGCTGTAAAATAAAATCCTCATTTCAGGCTGAGATCAATTGTGCTCCTTTGCTCACAAAAACTCCCAAACTCCACGAACTGTTACTCAAGCAAACTTCTTGTAAATTTAACAGTGGTGTGAGTCATTATCCTGACTAACACACACAGGATCTTCATCTATATTTTCTATAAAGGAATTTACTGCATTAGTATCAATGATGCTTTCTCCAGCATTAGTTATGTTCTTCATTCAAAATCATAGAACACTGGAATGGTTTGGACTGGAAGGGACCTTAAAGATCATCTCCTTTCACCCCCCTGCCATGGGCAGGGACACCTTTCACTAGACCAGGCTGCTCATCCAACCAGGGCTCCCATCCAGCCTGGCCTTGAACATATCCAGGGATGGGGCAGCCACAGCGTTTCTGGGCAACCTCTGCCAGGGCCTCAGCAGCCTCACAGTCAAGAACTTCTTAATAAAGTGTAATCTGAACCTCTCCTTGCCCTATCACTATCTGACCGTGCAAAAAGTCACTCTCCCTTGCTTTTTTGTAAGCTCCCTTTCAAGTACTGGAAGGCTGCAACGAGGTTTCCCTGGGGCCTTCTCTTCTCCAGGATGAGCAACCCCCGGTCTCCCAGCCTGTGCTCACAGGACAGGTGCTCCAGCCCTCTGATCATCTCTGCACCCTCCTCACTGGACACACTCTAACAGGTCCACAATTTTCTTGTGCTAATAACTCCAGACCTGGATGCAGTGTTATTCCACACGGGGGTCTCAAAATCCCTTGTTTTGACAACTGAAATACAGAGGAAGGGATGCTACTCAGTGAGCATGCATCCTGCTACAAACACGTGGAAGCAAACCTTGACTCAGGGAGAGGAAGGAAGACTTAGATAGGGATGCAGCTTCTCATTCATTTTTCTGATCAGCTGCCAACACCTGTGCACTTTCATACGAATATTAACCACCCTCAGTAAAGCAAAACTGCCAGCAGTGTCATCCTCACAATGCTCTTGCTGAAGTTGTTGAGAAACACTTGTGCATCAAAGCAGCCGGAAAAGCAAAATAATTTTTAAATCAATGAAGGAACACAGGAATATGAGGGACAACACCAATATAATTTCGAAAGAAAGCTTTAACATTTTGCAAATATCACAAAGTTCTCTCCCATCTCTGTAGGTACTATATTAGAATCACGAACAGTATTAATAAATGTTAGTGTCTCACAGACTAGTTCTGATTCACAGGTTAAAAAAAAAGCTGAGAAAATTATTAGATACACTAAGCAATGACAAGAATTTCTTCTGAGGTAAATAATCAAAAACCTGTAAATGCGGCCATGATGCCTCCAAGGTGGGCTCATCTTCTTCTGGATCAAATTCATTGCTGTCACTAGGCGGGAGAGTTCTGAAGATATTGCAAGATACCTGAAAAGGGAAAGAAAGGAAGATAAGATCCATTCTTCAAATAGGTGATAGATTTCAGGACTCTGTATGTCTGTACCTGCCCTATCCTCCATCACTTAAACACTATTTCTTTTTCCTGCTGTCTGAAAAGGATCTTTAGCAACAGCACAGGGCTAAAGGAACCTGTCACTTCACAAACCTGTCACCAGCCTTGGCTTTTCTTCTTTCCTCTGATATACCAGCATTACCCAGTCACCACTATGTTCCAGAGGAGCCCACCAGCATGTCATTCCCAATCCTGATGGGCATCAATGGGAGCCAGCTGAAGAGTTGTAGGAAATGCCATCGACTCGTATTTATAAGTGTTGTCATACAACACTTGGTTATTTTTGTCTGTACAGAGAAACATTAATGATTAAGGTCTCATCTCTCAGCACTTGTTAGGAGTTGCCAGTGCTACTCACACATTAAATGCCTGGACACCTCATGCCAAGTACAGAACTTGGTACTAAATGAAAGCAAATAATACTATCTGCAGAACACTTAGCCTACATTTTATTTCATGGTTGGTTTGCTTTGCTTAATCTTATTTAGAGGTACTTTGGTGAGACTGCCTGGCTTTGTGAGGTTCATGCTATCAGCAAAGACTGAGCCAGAGAGCTTTCCTGGGTTAATTAGAGTGCTGAATGGAGCAAACACCTTATTATGCAGCAAATCTGATAAACTGCAAATATGCTATAGGACTCCTTCCGCACTCAGAAGGTGATGATGTGCCTTCCTTGCGCTCTGCTCCTGCGCATTTGACCCATCTCTAAGCCGGTTAATCAAACAGCTGGGAAAAGCAGCATGTTATCCCCTAATCTATACATGACCTCTTCACAGTAGTTCAGACAAACTAAGCTATTTAAGAAACAAAACTAGTATGTTCTTCAGCATCCTTGTTTATTTTTCCAGCTTTTTCGCTCCTGTAAATGTTTTAGTCTGTAAGGCATATTTTCAATATGTTGGCAACTTAGTGAGAAAGGGCACTTTAAAGCCCAGAGTTTAAATACAATCCAAATACTGATAAATCTAGATTGAAATAGGGAGAAGTTTTAGAATCTGCAAGACAAACAGAACAGATTCAAGCACTTCATAAACAGAAAGATGAAAGAGGTAAGCGCAGGAAAGCACACGTGGTGCACCCGAGTGAGAGATGTTCACTGAACACAAAAGAGAAAGCAAGGCAAACCAGTGAGCACAAAAAACAAGAGGCCACACCGGTTTGTGCTGGGACTTGTCCCTTCCTGCCACAAGAGGGTGTGTGCCACTGCAGTTCCAGTCCTGCAGGCTTTACAGAAGCCCCACTCTGTAAAGCTCAGCATTGCTTTCAGCCTGGAGAGACACAGCACTCACTCCAGCCTGTGCTGATGGATACTGAACGCCTCCTGCTCTGTACCCACACCTGCCAAGTGACTGCCAGCATTCATTGAAAGATCATCTTCTCCTTTCTCCAACCTCCTCCCCGACTCATCCACTTCTCTCAAGAGGCCCTTCATGAAAAGACATTTCTAATCTCGTGAGAGGTCAAATAACTATTCCAGGAATACACACATGTTACAGTTTGTCTTTCCTCAAGGATTCCTGAGCTCCTCCTTCTACTATCCCTGATAGGAAAATGCAGGGAGAGGAGGAGAGTGATCAGAATGAGCAAGACAGAGTTTCTGTGGTAGAACACTAAAGAGGGTAGACAGCCCAAAGGATTCCCAAGTAAAAAGTGGGAAATGTACCTTGAATTCAAACATCTGGGATTCTAAAACACTTAGTCAAGCATTTTTTGTTAATGCTTCACAGTCAAAAACCCCAGCTCTCTCAGGATTTGGATCAAAATAAGAAACTAAGAAAACCAAAGGCAGCTTTTTTTTTTCCTTTTCTGTTTTAAACTTCATTTGAAACAAGAAAATTTTCTGCAAATTTAACTATATATGTATTATTGAAACTTGTACCTACAGATTACTCATCAGCTGTTTCGTTTAGAAATTGGAACAAATACTGAATTATGGCACAAGCAAAACCTGCAAGGGAAAGTACATACTTTCAGAATGAAAATCTAAACAAAGACAAATTCCTCTAAGACTTAATTTAAGTCAAACCAAGCCGCAAACAGTTAGTGCCAGGGCCTTAGCAGCACGACAGAAGTATGAGAGGTTCAGTAACAATTAGTGAAGTGGCAGCACTGACACCTGGATCTTGAGCTTGGGACAAAATTAGTATGATTTCTGGAGAGTGCCTATTAAAAAATGCCAGTCTCAAGGCAACTCGAAAGCAGATTCTTTGCATAAGAAAATTAACATGCAGGAGTAAATGCAATGCAAGCTAGAATATGGTCCTAGTATGCAGTTTGCTCTCTTTAATTTTCTGTTTTGCATTAGGAGTAAAGATAAGCTATGTGGAGCCAAAATGCAGATACTCTCCTGAGGAGAACAGACAGAACAGGTTATCTTTAAGTGATTTCCCCAGGTTATCATAACTTTAGGAGATAATGTGTGCCATTACAGTTACATTAATCACCACAACACAGCACGATAGCTCATTTACATGCAGTGTCAATTTATAGGATGCTTATCTAAATCAGTAACCTCTGGGTGGTTAATGTTTATAAGCCTCTAAGGGAGAACTGAAGGCAACAAGTCCTTCCATGCATGAACTGCCCAGCTGTACGTTGGAGAGCCTGAGAGCCACCACACTAAGACAGCAACACACCACATTGGATCTGGAAAGACTTTTTCTCAGATAGGCATAAGGTAGCTATTTAGTATTTATCCCTGGGCCCAAGCAGCATGCCAAAATTCCTTCAGCTGGATAGCTGAATCATTTCTCTCCTGACCTCTCTTGGATCATCAAGCCAAAGGACATCCCTGCCAGCCTGCATACACAGTCCTCAGTGATTCCTCTCCCAAAGCCAACACAAATGACTATGGATCAATACTGACTTCCGTCTGCCACTGATTAGGAATGCCTCCAAGCCCAGATGATATTTTTGGAGGGCAAACCAGAACTCTAATATTCTAGAAAGTTGTATTAAGACAGATGTCCCCTCTCTGTCCTCAAAAACACCTGCACCCTCTTCTCCATGGCTGTACCTTTCAGAAGCACACACCAAACTGGGCGCACAGAAGTCCACCACAGCTCCTCCACCGTGCAGAATCCGAACACCCAAGAGCCAGAAATCAACTTAACAAAGCAGTTAAATCTACCCATTGGCACTGAATCAAAAACATCCAAGATCAAACTGGAAATGCTGAATCGACAGATTTTTAGACTGGAGCTGCCCAGAAATCACCGAGCTCTGTGTCAGTGTGTCAGTCAGGCACAACTCACAGGATCACAGAATGGTTTGGGCTGGAAGGGACCTTAAAGGTCATCTCGTTCCAATGCCCTGCCACGGGCAGGGATGCCACCCACTAGATCAGGTTGCTCCAAGCCCTGTCCAGCCTGGCTTTGAACACTTCCAGGGACGGGGCAATCACAACTTCTCTGGGCAACCTGTGCCAGTGCTTCACTTGCCCTCTTAATAAAGAATTTCTTCTTAAGATCTGATCTAACATCTAACTCCAACCAGAAGCAAGACAAAAACTCTCCCAGGCACTTAAAAGTCAACGTCAATTCATTAAAAACAAGACAGAGAAGGCTGCTCTGTACCCTCCCCCCCCGGAGAGTGAGCTGCAATTTCTGAATGGATCTGATGGCTGGTACCTGGCAATGCAGAACTACAAAATTATGACTAAACAGCTAAAAGCCTCAAGGTAGCTTTATCACCACATTTATATCTGAAGTAACTTTCAGAAAAGAAGGCAGTAAGAGGCTCAAGTCTGAAGTCAAATTCATGTTATGAGAAGTCCTCTCTTTGTCCCTCAGTGAAGTGCTGTAAAAGTGAAAAAACTGTAACAGAAACACTTCACAAATTCAATTGCAGGTGAGTACTTCTCTTTTCTGCTTGAAACAAAGATTTTTATCAGCAATAGTCTTCCTGAATGAAACCTGAAATGAAAACAAACACACACTGCAAAGTTTAATATATTCTCTGTATAAAACCAGGGTAAGTGGATACCCATTTAGCTTACAGGGAACACCTGTTCTTCAATTAAAAATACGTGGAATCATCCAAATAAACCCCATGTACATATGAAATTTAAACTCAGTATCTCTGCTCACAATGTTTAAACTGCTGTGCATAATAACAACACAGAATAGCAACAAAATGTAATTAAGTCACAACACGAAGCCATGCTGACCTGGAGACAACACTGGCCCCTGGAAAAGACACTGGACCTGTCCTTCTGAAACATATCTGCATATGTGGAGTTTTTTAATACTGTTTATGGATTTACATATTCTAGAGCCTGAAGCAACTACTGCAGTCACTCAGCTATAATCTCTCCATAAAACCTGCTGAATTGTTCCCAGAAGTTTGACTAAAGAACATCTTACAAAATGTAGTATCTAATTTTATCTTAAAAGATTATAAACTATTCCACCAGCTCTCTTTTCCTAAAGTTGCACTACTAATTTAACTACAGCACTGCTTCTGATCTCAAGGTTGAATCTGCCTGATTCCCCGCTGGTTCTTGTTAAACCACCAGGTCTCTTTTACAACCTGTAAGTATATTTGCATATGCAGTACGTGTCTATCTGTATACAGGTATTTTTATACAGACATGACACTTCTCAACCTCTGTCGTTAAATGGAAAAACAAAGCTCCTAAACCCGGGCAGTTGTTGGTTTCTCTGTCTGTTTTTAATCCTGTGATTATTTTTGCTTCCTTCCTTTGACCTCCCACCTGTGCACAAGTGCACTGGGGTATATATAAAAAGCCAGACTATCTCCTTCTTTTTTCCTGCATGTTGTCGTATTAATTTATCGACATTCACTTCTTTGAACAGTGCAGTGTACCAGAAATTCATATTAAGATTCTCATGATAGCAATCCACAATGCTCAGGTTCTTTTCTGCACCACTGCTTGCCTGAATACAGTCTTTCAGGGCTTAATATTATGTGCCTTCTTTTGCCCAGCAGCATTACTTTTGACTTGGCTGCATCAAAATGAACTACATTGGATTGTGAACACAGTCAACAATCCAGATCACAGGCTGGGGGGAAAATAGTCCTTCTCATTTTCCCTTGACCTTTAAGTTTCCTAAAAATTCAATCAATAACCTGCAAGAATTTAGCTCTGGATCAGGGCTCCTAAACTTGTTATCTTACCAGCACCCACTTCAGTGGTGGTAGCAACTTCCATCCAATACAGATGAGGAAGCAGCAAACCTGAGATCCTTGGGCAATGCCTCTCTCAGCAGGAACTGCAACAGGAGAGGGTTTGTAGGACAAAACAGCTGGTGCTCAGGTGCAACATCCACACCATGTGTGTTTAGAGGGAGGGGTTTCTTTCTAGTGATCTCTTGCACTGAAAAAAGCAGTAGCTATACTCCTGCAGTAGATGTTTTGCCCAAAAGAAACCCAATTTACAAACCCTGAGATTTCTCATAGAACCACAGAATGGTTTGGGTTGGAAGGGACCTTATAGGTCATCTAATTCCAACCCACCTTGCCACGGGTGGAGACACTTTCCACTATCCCAGGTTGCTCCAAGCCCCATCCAACCTGGCTCTGAACACTGCCAGGGATGGGGCAGCCACAGCTTCTCAGGGCAACCTGTGCCAGTGGCTCGCCAACCTCACAGTCAAGAATTCCATCCTAATATGTAATCTGTCCCTGTCCTCTTCCAATTTCAAGACATTACCCTTTGTCCCTCCCTTCCAGTTTAAAGCAATTACCCCTTGTTCTAATCTTGTTCACTCTAACAAGAATCAAGGTGGATTATGACACTTAAGATCTGAATTAGAAGTGTTAGCCTAGACCCCAGCCCAGGCAGCAGCCCTGGGTACAACCTTCTCACTGCTGGGAACTGGAGATCTGCAATTCCACTCTAGGTCACCTAGACCCGAACTGTATCTGGGTACCCTACCAGTAACCCCACTCATCACTATTTCCCTGTAACTAAGTTTTGAGATGATTCAATGGAACAATTATTTATTTAATGTGTGTCCAGGTAATTCTATAATACAGTCTGAAAAATCATAGCAGTTGCTCAAGTATCTTGGACAAATTAAAGCACAGTACCACCAGAAAGAGCCCCTCACCTCTAGAGCAGGCACCAGGTCAAGTGAAAGCCTGCCAATGCATGAACTTGAACTCTAGACAGCGTTACAAAACTCATGCTGTCTTGGATTCCAAACTAAAGAACAAAACATACAATTCAAAACCCAGAAAAACAATCCCTCAGAAGAAGATTGGCACTGTGCTCATCTGTAGACAAAATGCTTGAAAGGTACTTAAGAGGATGACACAGCCAAAACAGGGTGTGGGGATGTAAAATTCCTTTCAGAAAATAAATAAATAAATAAAGATAGCTGTGGTCTACACAAGTGCTTCCTGGAACAAGAAACTGTTTTTCCAGTTTATTTCTTTGCTTTAGACCTAGTCACTGAACTATTATGCAGATAAAGTCTGACAGATGCAAGGTCTATGTAACCAACTGCAGGAATAACGGATACGGGTAAATGTAATTACAGACTGTCCAAAAAAATTACTAGGGACAACTGCTGCAAGAGGAGCTGCCTCCAACTGACTCCTTTGAGAGGAGCACAGAACATCAGAGCCTCTTTTAATAAGCATTGTACGTTTAATACAAGCTAGGTGTATATAAAGAATGTGAATAATAAAAACATCTAACGAAAGTATTTGGAAATAATGCATAAAAGAAATCAAAGTTAGATTCTTTTCTTGCTTCTACAGAATTCATAACCCTCACATTAAAGAAAGAAGAAAAGAATTTAAAATATGATGTGATTTTCATGTATTTTTTTTAACAATGGGATGCTTGCTCCATTATGGCTGCACCTACATGACAATTTTTAATCAAAACACATTTTGGGGGGGGGTCAAAGGACACTGCATTTTCCTTTCAGCATTTCAGATGGCTTCAAAACAATCTGTTCCACTGATTCAAGTTAAGTTCAAGATTAATTCCTAATATTTTACAGAATTCCTGAACTTATATAAAATTTGCATTAGAAAGGGATACAATTTGTCAATTCTTGTGAGAGTATATTATTTCATTTATTTCCCTTAAACTCAAAATTACATTCAGTATTATATTTTGAAATCTAATACAAGAAGCAACAGGAACATACGCACAGGGTTTTTGCTAAATCAAAAAGTTAAGACTGAATATAGGTGGACCTGCAGAAAAATCTCTGTCCAAGAACATTTTAATACAGAAACTCGAAAGATGTCATACTTAGTCATAAGACACAGCTAAAGCTATAGAAAATATAAAAACCATAATGCCTATGAAGTCTAACAGCTAGAACATTTTCTAAAAATAGGTTCCTCAAAATGCTAAAAAAATCATGGCTTAGCAAGATATTCTTTATGTTTAACAGGTCTGTCACAAACAAACTCCTGAACAGACTCTGCCCTCACATCTGCTGAGACAAACCTGCAGTAAAAAGGAATGTAATCTCTCTAGATTTATGTCAGTAGAAAGAAGAGAGAGAGAGGGGGGAAAAAAAAACCAAACTCAAACCAGAATCTGACCTTTAAAATGCATTTTCTGTGTTTATTTGGGTATTGATCTAACCAAGTTTCTTTCTCTGTGTTGCTCAACACAGCTTCTATGCCACATGACATCTCCTATGATGTTTCACTTTGGCTATACAGAAATTACAGTCTTATTTTACCTGATTTGCCATTACAGAAAAGATAAAGATGACAATGGGAAGCCAGAGGCATTTCAGCACTCAGAAAAGAGAACAAAGTACCACTATTCCATTCGAAAAGATGTATCTGAAGAGAGTTTCATTAGCCATCTCCTGTGGGGTGGCAAACACACCCTGATGTTGCATAGACGTAAGGGCCTGGGTTTACAATTTCTAAAGAAGCAAGTAGGAGAGCTGAAAGGTTGCTCACAAACAAAGAGATTCATCCAGACATCTCAGTTTAACAGCTTGTGAATTTTTTCATCCTTTTTTTAATGAAATAGATAGGGTTCCTCAATATATGTCTTAACACCCATAAAACACAAACAGCTCTACCACATACACCCTTTAGGATACCACAGATAATAACAAACATTTATTTAATTCAACTATCACTGCTTAATCTACCAGCAAAATCAGTATCATTAGTTTAAGCCCCCAAATTTTGCTCAGACAGGAATAAATTTTAGATTAAGTGTCCAATTATTGGCTCATAAAGTCCTATTACTGGCATTTCCTTCTTCGCAGAGTGTGGCTTAATTGGCAAGGCCATTTTTCCTAAGACTTGCCTAATTCTAAAGAATGTCATCTGCCCTTCTGAACAACACATCAAACTGCAGGGGAAGCATGCTGAGCAATACCCTCCTGAATAAATCTGTTCAGCTCACGGCTGTTAACACAAATCCCAATCACTCTCCCCATCAACTGATATTGATGACAGGGATGAGGCCTCTGCAACTTGCTTTGGTGGCCGTTAGGAAATTCTATTTTCTTTTTTTAAATAACAAATAACATGCCAAACACTCTATCAAGCTCTTTAAAGAAAGTGGTTTAAGGAAGCAGATTTGCACACAGGTTGACAAATAGCCGAGTGGTTTCACATTTAGCTATATACAACATCTTATCACATGCTCAAGAGAAGAAGATGAAAGCATGTGATATTACAAGCATGGATAAAGCTTTTAATGGCACAAATTTTACATGGCCGGCATAAAAAATATCCGTAAGTTATCTGGCTACCACAAATGACTTTTTCAAACCCTTATATTTTAGAAGCAATTAAAAATCTCAGCTCTTCTGAAGAATTCTACTGGCAATCTTTTCCTAACCCAGTACTTTGGGTCACAAACAGAAACCATTAACATACACATACCTTATCAAACCTTAAAACAAAAAAAGTCTCTTCCACAGATCCTACTTTTTTGAACATTTTAGATGATTAAGATGAGAAAACACTTCAGCTATTAATCCTTCTCTATAAATATTAGTAACTTTAAAAATACCAGTTCTAGACTGGTGCACCTTTTTTTCCTGCTCCTGGAAGAAGTTGCCTGCTAAAACTCACAAAAGAACTTCTTTTTTTCCCTTCACCTCCAAATCACAGTAGCCCAAAAGGAAAAGCAGGGAATATTAATTCCTAGATTCATAAACACTAAACACAACAGGGAAGAGACCTTTCAAAAGGACAAAGAACACCTGGGCTCCGTTTTGATCAGTTTTAAGATCCTGGTCTTTCAATCAAAACACTCCCATGACAATTGTGGCAGGCAGTCAGTGGGGATGCTAATTTGATCAGGACACAGATACTGCTGTTTTCTTCACTATTATGACAGGTCTGAGACTGTCAACGTGACAGCTCCCTTGTGAACACAGACGGAGACCTTGGTGAAATCCCCAAAAGCACATGAAGGTGGTAGCTGTGCTCATGAAGTCAACTGTGCACATTTAAGTCTGACTCAGTGTATGATTATGGGCACAACACTGCTTCAAACAAGAACATGCACTTACTGCAAAGAACCAGTTACACCAAAAACGGTGCTTCAGCACAAAGTAACTAATGCCATCTCTCACCAGGCAGTATGTGCTGAAAACTTATTCTATATAATATTAGAGGAACCACCTTTCCCTCTATGGCTTGCGTTAACTGTGCTCAAAGTGGTGAAGATGTCTTGCTTTTATAGGCAAAGACCAGGAGGAAAAAACAGCATTCTTTCCAGATAGCCTACCTGCAAAAACCAAAATACTTGCAAGCCTCAAAAGCCCTGGTGATGTGGTTTAGCAGAAACACTGCAATAGCATTCGCTGGGACGATCGACAGAATCATTCACACATTTGCTATGGATTCACTCAACACAAATTCAATACCACAGCACTGCATCCTGCTCCCATAGAATACAACCACCAAAGTGGGTTTTCCAGCAGCACATACACCAAGAACACCACTGGCTGTGACAGGCACAATTAGGGGATTTCAGCTTTCAACTGCTTACACCTTCACCAAAGCTCAGGTGGCTGTTGCAGGCTAGAGTTTCATCCAAAATCTGAATAATATACTATTTTCTCAGGAAATTCTTTAGGAAAAAAAACATGTTCACTTCCCTAAACACTTAGGCATCTTTTTATTCATAAAAAAATCCAGGTTTGGACAGTCAGGGGTGACTGGGTAGCCAGACACACAGGACATGAGAATATTCACAGTCTTCCCCTGCTTCAGTACCCCGGCACTGAAAACATCCTGGGTTCAACACCACAAATGGAAAGTAGAAGAAAGTAGAATAAAGAAGTGCATGATGCAATGAAAGGAAAAGATGAGAGAACAGTTTTTTATCAAAAAGGAGCTAAGCTGAAACTGGAATTTCTTAAGCTCCATTAGTAAATATCTATGAAATCCACTGGAAACATCCAGGCTGTATCTTTATTTCCAATAACTCCTCCATATCATAGATACAGACTGTATTTACAGAAATTATTCAAAACCATGCTTTTTAAACTCTTTAGGCAATACATCATTTCCTTAAGATAAAAACTGTTGTGTGAATCTATACAAGTGACTGCGTGGACAGTAGGATATGATACCAAAGGGGTTTTGCACGTCTTCCACAGTTCAAGATCAGATTGTTTCATTGATTATGATTTATGATTCAAACTGAACTTTATAAGCAACTAAAAATAAAATTCTTCTTGTTTCTTGGGGCCCAAGCCAAGGCCCAAAATAACTTGCAGAGTTTTTATTCAGGGAATGCTGCTGCAGTAAACAACTATAACTGAAGTCAACACAAGAATACAACCTCAGTTACAAAAATGCTACAAAATTACCAAATTCTCTGAGGGGATGAGTTTGAAAGCATCCGCTATACACAGAAAAAGTCCTCCATTTCATTGAAGTTATCCGTGCATCAACATCCTTTCTATGCAAAAGGCTATGATATACTTTGTTCATCACAAGGGGTACACATTAGATTACACTAACATTTGCAAACCATTTAGATACTACAGTGCAGCACCAGCAGAAAAACTGAGCAACAAAAAAGTCATTCTGTATTCTGCTTGGTATTTGAATGGTGCATGAAATCACATACTGAAGAAATAACACAGCAAGCACTTCGTTCACAAGACTGGTCCAGTGCAGAAGGGGGAAAAGAGAGGGTGAGGGAGAAGGGAAGAATTTGATCTCATAATTATAGGCTTTCTGACAATGCATACACACAAAGAAGCCATATTAAGATTTTTTCATACACACTTATTTCTGGTTTTTTCCTTCATGATTACCTGCTTGATGGTTACGTCACAATTTACAGCTATTTTTAACTATTACAGACAAGCAGCACAGCATGTATCTGTGTGTCAGAAAAGAAGTGAGGAGCATACACAGTGCAATGCAAAAACTATTCATGTTCTTCTTCCAGCACATAGCCCATGGATTCCACAATCACACAGTACCATTAGGAAACTGACATCACCAAATCTGTATTTAATTAATTGCTTTCTCATTTAAAGAACAGGTCTAAGGGTTCTGTACAGTAGTAAAGAACAAACATTTTAAAGCAGTGATTGATTTTGCCAGTTGCAATGAACATTCCTCACCATGAAGCATCTGGTACTGTTTCCATTTTTACACTGAAAACACTATTATTTGACAATATATACAAGATATGACTTTATTGTTGAGCAATCTTGCTCACTCTAACAGCACCTGCTATGAAGCCACATAACTCAACCAAGAAATTTTCACAACAATCCTATACATTTTTAGCATTTATTATTTTAAAATTATTATCCATGCATACTTTAAGCTATCTCCACCTAAAGTAGACACCCAAGAGCTTGGAGAAAGTTCAAAGTAAGATAAGAAACTTGCAAAAATTATTCCATTATTTATACTGAGGAGGAGAGGCAAGGTAGATTGGAGGAAACATGAGGGACTCGGATTTTATGGCTGCTGGCTTTCTCCATCAGGAAACAATCCAGCTTTCCTTTCATACGTTTGTGACACTCTAATAACCATAATCTACTTGACTTTAATTAAAAAAATATAAAAATTAATATTTTTGTCTTTGGAGAATTATCCCCAAGCAATGTCTATTAGCAAATACAAGCCAAAGGCATCATTTAATCCACCTACTCCAGGGTTTAATTTCGCCCACAGTGTGTAACTGGAATTGCAAGTGTATTTAAAAAGAGACCATGAGAAAGAAGGAACTCACCATTCTAACTACTTCAGGGTAAGTCTGCTCTGTCAAACAGCCTCTGCTTATTGTAATGTAGTCCACCAGTTCATTAAGAGTGGAGCGCTTGTATTCTTTCATTTTAAGGTCTGAAAGCGTGTCCATGAAGTCAAAAATGACACAGCACTGTTGAAGTTTCTTTAGGAACAGTTCAGGCTGCTCTGAAGATGGAACGTCTATGAAACAAGAAAGGAAATCTTTGTGAGTCTGGCATCTTATTATACAAAACAGGATTTCTTTTTGAAGATCAATTTCAAAGGAAAGCAGCACTCATACAAATCTTGTAAAACAGAGCTCAGATTAACAAATGAACCACTTATAGGAACTGTATTACTATTGTGTGTTTGAGATTTTGAACGTATTGTACATGGAATTTAATCATCACCTGCTATTAGGAAAATAAAGTTCACCAAGAAAGTCCAGGCTGAAGTAGAGAATGAGAACACACCAGCATTCAAGATTAATTTTACAATAAACCACTACTTTGACTGAAGGCTGGTATTCACCGTCATTAACTTACACTCCAAAGAAGGATGAAAGAACTGTCAAACACATCAAGCTTGATTAGTTTATATTTCTAAAAACACTGCGTCATTTTTAACCCTGTATGAATATACATTAATACATATATATGAATACACAGCAAGACCATAATTCCACAAACCAGTTTTGAGTTTCAATCATTACCCCCACGTTGACACTTTCCATAGCAAAATCAATTTCACTGAAATACAGTAAGGATTTTTTTGCTGTACTATGAACACATAACATGCATCAATAGGAACATTTTCACAAAAAATAATATGCGCTTGACCAATAAAGTAAGCAGAACTCATTACTTTTGCTCTGCTCACTTAATTCTCAGCAAATGAAAAGACTTAATATAATAATAAAAGGAATGTCAACTTCTTAGTTGTTGGTTACTTTACCGAATGCATCAAAAGAATACAGAGACAGCTCCATTTAGCCAATATTCATGTACACAAGAGAATAACAATAGCGAAAGTGGCAGAAACGAAATCCACATTTTTACTCTGAAGGTCTGCCCTCAGACTAGTGAGCACTTCACTTCCTTTGAGCTACCTTGTTTTATTTAAGGCACCAATGCCTGCCTCAGCACCAAAATCCATTGGTTGACCTTCCTGATCTCACTTAAAAAAATTTTAATAGTAAAGAATTTATGTTTATTTCTTAAAACGTGGACTTCTAAAACGCCAATCTAAGACAGAACTTTTTATTGCTGATACAAGTCATAGTAAGGAATACTTGGCAAATGCTGGAAGCTGTTAGTAATTGTATGGTGGTTTTAAGTAGTTTTAAGGCTTAAGTATCACGAATCTGTTTTGCTTAAACACTATGCTTCAATTTAATTAAAACTAGTGCTTAAACACTAAAAAGAATAAACATGGATTGCAGTACAAATAAAGATGCAACCGTTTATTCAACCTGTTTCTGTTTACAGCATTAAAGTAGTGACAGGATTCAACAGGGAATCTACATGGGAGATGAACCCTCCATAAACACCTCTGGAATACTGAAGGTCCCAAAACCAGGCACCCTAAAGCCATTCCACTGGCCAGGTCTCTCTCACACATTCAAACACCTCAGAGCAGGCAGAGCTGAAACCTAAGATGAGCCAAGGAGACAGAGAGACTCATTAGCCTTCACCCATTACAAAAAAGATCATTTCTATACACGACCTTTCTAAGGTTACAGCCCTACAGGACATAAATGGCCTGGGGAAGCAGAGTTCTGTGACTGCTTTCTTGACTACCTGCCTTCAAATAATAGAGAGAATGAGAATAGACTTCAGAATTCACTGTTATTAACAAGCAGGCAACAGTTAAATGATGAAAAATTTCTTCCAAAGACAGCCTTACACACAGGCTGAAAAAAAGAAAACAAAAATAAAAAGCACAATTGGTTACTTTTCAAAAGTATTATTTTTAAAACTTCCACTCCTTCTTAAACTAGTTATAATTCACTACAGACCTTGAAAATATTTCAAAGTTATCAATACAATCTATGTTGTTACATAACTATAATGGGGTTTTGGTTGCACTGTTCTACATGACTTTTACACGTTTGCTTTGACCAACAAGGACATTACAGTCAAAGAAAAACAGGCTGAAATCAAGCGGGAATCCATTAAGACACAATTCAGCACAAGTTAAAACCAGACTCATATATATGACTCAATATTACACTCATTTTAAGCAGGCTTTGTATTAAATAAAAATTTTTAAATTACTAAAGCATTAAAATAAGTCATGAAAGTTTGTTTTCTTTTCTCCAGTTAAGTATCTGGAGGTGTGGGAACAAAACAAAAAATATAATTAAGTTCTCCTCAAGAAGAACCACTGTAAAACACTACACTAAATTCATGCCAGTCTGTCTACGTCAACAGGCCATATGAACCATAGGGGCAAGCTAAGAAAAAACAAACCACAGCCAACCAAAAAACCTACAAACAAACAACAAAAAAAGCCTCAAAGCCCCACAGAATAAAACCCCACAAAACAATTGTTCAGGTCATATCTGCTTTTCTTTATTAAGCAAGTTGCCACTCACACTAGGGAATACAACTCTTAAGAAGTTCCACTCAGTAATTGTTCTCAATGTTCCTGGGAATTTGGGGTGCCTTGGCAACAGGGTAACACCTAATGCCAGAGGTTTTTTGTACTTGGAAACAGGGAACGCATATGAGAGTAAATATACTTGAAAAATTAGGGGGTCCTAAGACAAGAAAAGGGCAGTATAAATAAACAAAATCAGTATTCCACGTTCCCAGCCTTCCCACACAGACCATGGCATTAGCTGGTTTGAGATTTTGGAGTGGGGAGGTTCTTTTTCTGGTATTTGGGGCACAGACCTACAGACCCCACAGCAGAACTCCTGAACTCCTCAGTGCAACAACTTGGAATGAAACACACAGGTCCTTATAGATGTTCACAGCTGGCTGATGAAAGACAGCAAACTCTTTTCTTCTCAGCAGATACTCAGAGCTTTCAATGAATTTTACTCCTGTGCTAACACACAGCCAAACATTTAGGTCCCAATATTTCATAACCTGCAATATTACCATTGTATCTACTTTCACATAAAAGAACTGAAAATTGAGCAACCTCTCTAATAAATCTGTGTAAATACACATAATACTTTAATAACCTATAAAATAAAATCAAAGTGACACTATTAAGTGGCATGTGTGATTTATGTCAAATGCACAGAAGAGTATACATTTATTAAAACCAAAATTTAAAGCACGGTAAGTTACCGTCTGGATGACTGCGAGAACTCTCCTCATTTTCAGGTCTTTCCTACAATTTAATTTGCAGGCTTGTCAGTTTTCTCTTTAGCCATTTAAAACTGTACAGAGCTTTTGAAATACAATGAGTATTCACAGATTCAAAAGAAATCAGCTTAGTGAAAGCAAGCATTAATACATCTGAATGCTGATAATCAAGACAGAATCAGAGCCTTGAAGTCAAGTTTTTATAAAGTTATCAGAAAAACTGACAGAAAGTACTATAATTTTTTTTAGACATGGAGCAACAATTGTTACTGCAAGAGCTGAAATACTAATTTCTAAATGGCTAAAGCAATTCTGTTTCTCTCTTAATAGCCTTTTCCCAAAATAATCCTAATCCAACCAGCCCATCCCTTCTCATCAGTCTCTGCCTTCTGCATCCTTTTATCAACTAAAGACATAAAATCTGATAGCACACTTTTATTGCAAGTCTCTAACATCGATAAAAACATATTAATGTTTATACTACATTCATGTTTTAATTAAAGTAATTTACAAGTAACTCATTTTGGATTATAGGAAACAAACTATGCACCAGAGAAACTGCATCCAGAGAAGTGAGCTGTGGCTCTCCTCTCCCTGGCAAGTGAACAACCAGGAAGGTGGAGCACGTGGATCAGTTCCCTGATCCACTCCTGCCCGCCGTTTCGCAATGAAAGATAAAATGCTGGGAAGTGAAGAAGTGATGATGGATGGAGGGATCGAGCTGCTTAAAGCAGTACAGCAACTGTGAGGAAGAGCCATGGGATTGCAGAAACAGGGCAGTATAGGGCCCAAAATCAGAACAAAAGAAGACAAAAGATGTAATTACATATGAAGTATTAAGCAGAACTAGGGTACGCCCGCACATGCTACCCTTCACCCACATATGCACTACCAGAACATTTATGAATCATTAAAATCAAAATGCTCTCAGAATAACTACTGCTTCCAGTATATACATCACTGGTATTCATTAGCTTGTAGATGACATTTGGATAGAGAAGTAGCATCATCTTCTTGTATGATAGTAAAAGCAAACACCACACTAAACATGAAAAATAAAAACACATACTAAAATTAAAATAAGTCTGAAATGGGGAAGAGAGACTAATAATAACATTTTTTACTCACATTAAGAACTTCCTTTATAATGTCCCAACATCTGAGAACTCTGCATTCACTCCATCTCTGAGATTGTTTCCTCTTTCAACTAAATTGCAAAATTTCAACTTTCCCTTTCGACTTAAGGGCATATTAATTCCTCAGTTCTTCTTCAGTTTTCCTATCTTCCAGTTTCTAAGTAAACCTAGGACAATTCTTTTTCTATTTAAGTAAAATCTCCCTGTGACAAAAAAAGCTCCCAAACTGTTCCCGCTTTGGGCCACTCACCAAATCACATTAAATATAACCAAATACTGCATCAAGGACATACCTGCACAAAGCGGGCAGTGGTGCATAAACCTCAGCTACATCTAACCCTCACAAATCACTACGAAGATTTTATTTTTGGAAGAAGTTACCTTTCTAGTTTTCATTCCAATGAAACCTGCAAATTTGAATTTGAAAGCCTTTCGGTTTTCTTTGAGAAGTTCACTTCAAGAGAAGGTCTAGCGACACCCAGCTCAAAGCTTTCCCTAACTTATAGTCCTGAAATACAGAACAACCACGTTTCTACAGTTCACTTTTCACAGTAGAATATTGGTCTTAACATTCCAAGAAGTACAAATGTTTGCTCTCTTTTTCTTACACACACTTCTTGAGAAAAATAATCACTATCCTGATTGCATTGATTTAATTTTCCTAACTGGCTGTCAATATTATGAATGCTTTGCCAAGTCAGTAATCATTCATTTGTAAGAGGTGCTTTTCTCAAAGCTGTTTCCCCAACCGATTCTCTAGACTTAATAATTATACAGGCAGGGCAGCAGTCAGGCACTGTGTTCCAAATACGTAGAATCTAAGTAGTACAATTATTCACACAGCAATAAATACAGTGGCACAAACTCAAGCTGACTTTCCTGAGTGAACACACTCAGAAAGAAAAAGCACAACATTACCATACTATTTCCAGCATATTCAAACTGCATGATTAGAAGTGCCACACACGACATAATCCACCACTTTCCTGATAATCAGCGTCTCTTCAGATAATCTATCACAAAATTGAGAATTATTTCCCTGGCCATAAATTTGCCCCTAATCAAACTGAGCAAATTCTCACCAAGTGGGAGTCTCCCGGGTAGTTCCACAGGGATCCGGGATCTACGAATCCCTCCACTGCTTACAACACTCCCCAGTCATTTCACAGATATTCAACAAACATCATTTACCGGGCTGGGTATTCTAAACTCACCGTAGATCTAACATATCATTTGAGTGCCTTGAGTGCAGATGGGGCAGCATTACAAACAACATGGGGTACTCCTTAATAGATGTATTCTTAGTCATATAAACTGCCAAAATTTTGTAAATGTATATATATTAATCAAAATTCTGCTTTTACTCCTGTATGTAGTACCTCAAGTTTCAGCCCCCGATTAGAATACACGAAGGGCTACAGTTTCCTTCGTCACAATATCAAGAATTTAGAACAAATTGACAATAAAAAGATATTAATAAAGCATATTTTTAAAAACTGTACTTTTATACTTTATGAAGTTTCAATTGAACTTTTTGCCTACTTCCACAGCAGGCACAGTGCAGACAATAGTTTAAGTCTCTTCGTTTTCATACAGCTCAATCCAGAGCCATGGCAGACAAAGTTTCAAGGAAAAGACTCCTTGAGGCTACGCTTTGTTCATCTGTGACCACCACTTGTTCCTTCTCACCAGTGATGTCTGTGCTGTGAATATCTTTCAACTTGGAAGTGAACCAAGACCACAAGCCTGGTTGTCAAAGCTATGAGCCATAACAAAACATTATTACATGAATACTCGCTGCAAAGGGTCTGTATTAGTGTAAACTGGCATTGATGATGTGCACCCTTAAGTGAGCAGAGAGCTTTCAGGGGGTCCTAGGTTTTACCAGTTTGGGTACTCTCACTACTCACTGACCTACATGAGGAATCTGTTATGAAACAGTTACATCAAACATCTTGGATAATGATATGTAATCAAGGAAATACATGGTGGATAGTGACAATTCCTGAGCAATTAACGGAAGACAAGACTGCCAGGGTATTTTGGTACACCAATTGCTGTCCCACAAAAATAGAGACTCATGAGATATTTGGCCTATATAGAGTCGCTTATGCTTGGACTGATAATCACCACTCAGCAGAATAAGGTCTCTTCATAATCAAGCAGCAATACCTTCTCGCTTAGGTAAATTGACAACATTTTCAACACTTCCCCATTAGTTCTTCAAGAAACGGGATGAGTTTAATGAAATAACCCCAAGACAGTCAAAGTTTACCCATTCTACCCACAAATACATTCAAGCCAAAAATTATCCAGGTCAAAGAAGGTAAAAGAGAAGGTAAGGAAAAGGACTCAAATGACAAAATTTTAGAGCAAAATTGATGGAAAAAGAGCAGGTAGGTAAATGTAACAAGAAATTTCAGTAGAGATGGAAGAACGGCAAAGTAGCTGTGAATATTATGAGAAGGGTACACAGTGGGAGACTAAGGAAGACAGGGAAACAACGTACAGATTATTAAAAGATTGAGAGAGAGAGGATGAGGTAGAGCAGGAGGCTTGGAAGACAGAAGAAATGTTTGGAGAATATGTACACAATGAAAGCAGAACATTTTAAAAGGAAAAAAAAGTAGTAGCTCAAAGTGTTTAAGCAAAACAAGAAGGAAGGAGTTAGAGGTTAGGGGCTAGATTTGATTAAGCAGCCACATATCTGGAGGTTCTTAACACTCTGACATCTTTAATATATCCAATTACATTACTTAGGGTGAGTTTGCCTAGACATCAAATTAACACTTATATTTTAGCCCCAGGATGATCAAAGGTTTTGTAGGTTGCTTTCGCTCTCTACCCCCAATTTTTACTAATATTTCAGAAACAATTATTAGTGATTTCTCTTTTTTTTCAGGGAAGCAAGAAAGCAGGCAAAAATACACATAAATAATATTTCAATTCCCTAAATTGAACACATGGCAAAAATTCCCAAAATAAAGACAAAAATACTTTGCTGAAACACTGAGAGTTACTGTGGCCAGTTTCTTGGACTGACTCAAGTTTCTTTTATACTGGCTCAGAAAGCTCATGTCAGTTGTTTTAAGAAGGTTTTTACTGAATTGCACTTTTAAAGTACAAGCTACCCTTCACTCAGAGAGCCGAAGTCACTGAGTTTGCTGAGCAGTCACCAGAGAGAGCTGCTGCTCATTTCTGGCCTGCCACTTGAAAACACTGACTTGAGGTAGTGAAGTGCTCAAGATACCTGTGCCACACACTTTCTGCCTCTTACCATCTAGCATTACATATGAAACACTTGTTACTTTTCAAAGTCTTCTCCAAGAAGGAAAAAAAAAGGCAATGGATTGCAAATGTTCTTAATAAAAAGAAAGAAAAAGACAAAAAAAAATCCCCACTGTTTGTTTTCTAATTTGTATATTTGTATAAACATAAGCATCTCTCCACTTTGGTTTTTTGTTTGTTTGTTGGACGCTTTATTGTTTCTGTTTTTTTCTGACACTAACCTGTTAATTTAGCCAGGTGTAAAAAAAAAAAAAAACCCCAAACCTGGGAGACAACACTAAAACACAGTACAATCAGCTCATGCTTTGCATCTCCCAGAGTTGTTAGAACATTCTCAGTGTAAGAATCAAAACATCCACAAACTTAGAAGATCTCCCAAATTTTAGCATTATGCTCAGTTACAAACACAAGACTGACTCTACATTAAAAATCCTTGCAGCTGGGTTTCATGAGACTCCAGGATTAGTCACTGTATGTTACTCCCTACACCTCTGCCCAGTGCAGAGCCCTCCACCAGCTCCTTTCAGCCCTTACCAGGAGGAGGTGCACACCAGAATTAGTCAGGTTTTTCCGTAGACATTTGAATAGTAAAAGCTACAGGTAGAGCAAATGGAAAGTAAGCTGAAGTTGCCTATGTGCTCAGCTCCTGTACTCTAAATCACATCCCAGAGACCAGAGGCAAAAACACTACAGAAACAAAGCCACCTTGTTTTCCAGGGATTTCTCAAATACCCAATATAGAGCAAAGCTGCACAATGGTAGCTTAATACTCCATGGAAATCACCCTACTGCTGTCTTCCTTTCCTTTAAAATCTCTAACAGTTCTTCAGGGTGCTTTTCAGTGTATTTTTAATTGCCTGGCTGGTCTCTAGGACCCTGCCATCCTCCATCCATTCACAAGTTCTTAGGAGAGCACTGGAACTCAGTAGAGACACCAAGTCTCAGCTCATTATTTCAACTTGGTCATGCTATGCTCAAATCTCTTTTATCTCATACTTGTTTTCTGTTAATTTTAGAGAATTATGTTAAGAGAATTTTTGTTAATTTTAGAGAACGATGGATTACATTGCAGCTTCGGCTTTATTTTGCTACAATGTGTACAATTTTTTTTTTTTTTTTTTTGCATTGTAAGTTGATGGCACTATTACGGCAAGACCAACCATTTATAATGAACAGTACATTGTTTCCAGGTTCCTTGAATGGCAAAAAAATCTAAAAGTGTTTACAACTTCCAGGACACTACAAAACACCTTTGCAAAAACCCCATGATGGCCTCCTGACCTAAGACAGAAGAATCCTTAAGAGGATTATTGTCTTTCTTTTGATAAGATTCTTACCAGATCACAATTTTTTTCTGCATGACATGGAGGCCTGTGCTCTGTAATGATCATTAAATGTAAGAACACAAACACGTCACAGCAATCTTACAGTTACCTTCCACTCTAAATGCAGTCACAAGGCAGTCCAGGATTTGCATTGCAATTCATTTCTTCAGTGCATTAAGTACATAATAAAATAACGATAAAATTATATATCTGTACATGCTTCCTGTAAGAATGCAGAAATTGTATCTTGCTTAGTAAGTGCTCTGAAACTGCCATCTGTCCAAATAAAATATGCAATATTCATTTTGCTCCAGCTACAGAGCTGCTCTATGAAATTTATACAGAAATGCTCAGACACTTGCAAAAAAGCTTGAACCAAGAGCATAGGAAACCCAAAACATAACTCTTATTCGAGCAGGCTCAGAGCAAGTGCCAGAATTGCTACTTTGCTTGATACTGACCCACTAATTTGTCCCAGAAGTCACAGGAATACTTCATTCTCGAGTGAAACAAATAATTATGTGAGAGCTGTTCTACATACATAACCCACTGTCTAAGAGCTCAGGCTTATATTTTAAAATATTCATATTTATTAGCTTAAATAATATACATACATATGAAATATATATTTCTATAGCCCTGTTTATACACTGAGAAGAGTTTAATCGATCCCTGAAAACACAACTTCCATTCCCTTCTCATTTGGCAGTATAAATTTAGTCTGCAACATATTCTACTTTATGCTAATTTACCACAATAGTCTCCCAATATTTTCCAGTAACATGCTATGCAATCCAACTGTTTGCTCTCTCACTCCCTCCACAGAGGACATGACGTGTGTAATGAAATAAGGATTTTATGGAACTGCACATGGTTAAGATACTACGTTTGTTAAGAAAAAAACACAGTAATTAGTAAACATACCCCAAAGTTATGACAGAAGATGCAGAAATTAGCTGGAAATTCATCCGAAAGTCCCCAGGTGGACACATAGAAAGCTCAACTTCTTATACATTCTTATTCTTATCTCCTCTTTCCTGCATAAGCTCCAGCATGACACAACAACAAAATCATGGGGTTTGGCCTTCATTATTCATTTAGCTTTTTAAATACTAGTTTCAGCCCACTGAGATGTCCAAGATGAGAACCAACACCTCAAGCTGGATTCAATGTTATGCCAAAAGCAAGCTGGGGTTGCGGGGGATGCTCCATCTGCAGCAGCGAGTCCCTCAGGGACACCAGCCACTGTGCTTCCTGAGCACAAGAACATAATCCCTGCTACATCCCAGCCACGGGGAAACACAGGAAAACCCGAAGGTACGTCCTGATCTGCAGACTGGGATAACAGCTCCTTGCCAGCTAAGAAACTCAAAAGCATTACTCAGAAGATGCTACGTGAGGACTCTGCATCCACTAACAAGCCATGTGGTTTCCTCGTCGAGAAGGGCGGTTACCACACCAGCCCCTCCTTCCACGTACACTCCTTGCAAAAGGCATTCCAGTGCTCAGGCTCCGCAGCCGTCCTCAGACACGGCCATGTGTGAGGCTCACGCTGTTATTCAACACCTTGTGACAAGAACTCAAATTAGCCAAGCTGCTAGTTAAGGGAGCACCCTTTTCCATGTTGCCAAGCCCAGTACATATGTCTAAATGACAGGAAATAAATGTATAAATCTACTTTATTTTGCTTTCACAATTACTGTAGCGCTTGTTCACATTCCTTGGTGCACAGAAACACATTGTCATTCTATACCACTTCTACAGCAACTTTCTGATCTTCAGATTATTCAGGATCTGGAACAACTCAGCAACAGAAGGGGAAAACATGACATTTATATAATACTCGTCTATAACCTGTCAAGTTAATATGTGTTATGCTGGGTATTTTATGTTATTATGTATTATCATTACATATGTCTATGCAAAAATAACAGCTATTCCTTTAGAAAGAGGATCTTGTCCATCACAGAATGGTTCAGCTCAGTTTCAAAGCAATGTAAATGAGAAACTCATTTACTAGTAATTATCAACCATTAGAGTCTATTGCTCTGTTATACCTAAACCAGGTATTTTTGCTGAAACTTGCAAAATTGACTGACATAGAATATTAGGCCACTTTTCTCTCTTTTGAACAGAAACTTTTTATTATGCTTCTTGAACCCTAAAAGGGGTACGCATTTTATCTCCCTAACATGGTTCTAGAGAGCAAAGACCTAATTTCAGAATATTTATAATTGTCTAAAGAACAACCTTTATCATAACCCTGCACTAGCATAATGTACATGGACTTTTTTTCAGAAGATCTTTACCTCTGACCTCTTCAAAAACACTGAATAAAATAATGCAGGGTTTTTAAGGCAGAATATTATCAACCTGCTTGTGTGCAAGGGGTTTCTGTCCCTCAGAAATGCTGTCTGCTCCTGGACAGACAAATATATCTGATTATCACTAGACCCTGGCACTTGAATTTCTCTAGAAATTACTTAGACCTTCTGCAATACCACTATGAGTCTACAACAGCATATTGCTTTTAAAAATAAATATTCGACCCATAACAAAAGTTCTGTATTAAGTCCTCAAGAACAAGTATGAGAAAATTAGAAACTATACAGACAAAGTTATGTCATGCAAGTAACATAACCAAAGGTATAGCTCTGCTGGGCTTTGAGTCATTTTGCAAAGCCTTCTTAGTTTAGACTGTTACAAATATTAACCAGACATAACAGTTTAGGCATTAAATATAATTAAAACATTTCCTCTGTGGTTACCAAACAATACCCATCATCATCAACTGCTACCCTCTCTACCTCTTCCAAGCTACTCATTAGTTAAGCTGCTTCTCTGTTGAAGATGATAAACTGAAATTAGATTTCCGGCAATATTTATCCCCAGCTGTGCTGTGGTCACAAACTTCATCTTGAGGTGGCACCCCGGCCAAACTGAAGTCAAGGAGTGTTACTCTGGTTCATTACAACTGCGATTACACCTTTGCTCTAATTGGCAGAAAGCTCATTGCTTACTAATGAAAAAATAAAAAGGAAGAGCAATCTCATCAGTTATGTATTCCACAGAAAATTAATAGAGAAAAACTCAGCAGGAAAAGCGTGTGCTTTGCAGGTTTATACAAACAGAGGTAATTCTAAAAGTGAGGTGATCTAAATACACTACTGGTGAATTAGCATAACATTCTGAAAGCATTTTATAGAGCCTTTGCAGGTACAGATCAGCAAACATGCTTTGTATCTGTCCAAGGGAATACACAGATGACACCTTCCCTGGCTTGCCCATACTTTTTAGGAAGCAGCCATCTCATTACTAGACTACTAGTAAGAAGTCTTTAACTTACACACATCCTTTGTATTTAAAGATAGGACTTCAGGTGCATCCCTCATGCCTTCTTTCTTCCATCAAATTCACCAATACATTATTAAATGCTGAGTGAAGCGAGCCACTCACAATAAAATTGAGTATTTTAAGTAATTGCCTCCACTGGACTGAGGTTTATCAAGAGAAGGCACACAGCATCCTACATTCTCTTCACACTCAGGCTGTACCAATGGGCACATATACAGACGGCCCTTTCCCAATCCAATAGCTAACGTGCAGCCAAAGTAGGTCAGCGAGCAACAAAAGAGTTTTTAACTATAGTAATCCAGCAGCTTCAGTATCCTGTGAAAACGACAGAGAAGGACCACTGAAGCGGTTGTGGTCACAGGACTAAGTTGTAACTGCAAAGGCTAGAAAGCAAAATCCCAGCCCATCCAGTTCTCCTCCCTGTACCTCGCATGTTAATTATTTAGTCTCAGAGATCCCAGCAGTAGTCAACTAATTGCCTTCAAGGAAATCAGCTGAAGCATCACTCCTGTGTGACTTACTCCTGCCTCTGACAGAGGCATTAACGTATCAATCCTGAACGTAAGAGCTAACAATCTAGCAAGCTGTACACCCACACCTCTGGTTCCTGTCATTTTCAGAGGATGCTACAGCTTGTTTCATTTTCATATCAATGCTAGCCTTATCGCTCTTGTCAGATGGGACTAAGAGCCCAGCTCAGGAATTCCTTTGGCAGCAGAGGCCTGTTATTTTGAGGGTCTAATCTGGTATTACTTTTTGCCATTCCTCTGGGCTGCTCCTACCTTTGCTTGTTGACAGAATTTCTCACAGTCCTGTACTACTCCTATAACACTCCTTTCTGAAGGGTGCCTCTTTCTCTTGCTTCTCTCAGTCTACAGCTGAAGACCTCCTCCAAGCCAGCCCCCAGCTTCTCCAAATGCCATCTATTTTTACCTAGGCGCTGCCGTCTCATTCCGGATGCTGCTAATTGGCCCCTTAGTCACAACTGGAAAGATAACCTGGTTGAGTAACTCTTTCTGAGCTGCTGCACTGAGGAATCTGTATGTCTCACATTCATTCAGACAAGGAAGCTTCCGGTAAATTTGTTCCAGGGTTTAACACAAATTAACAACAATTTAGCTTCTAAGATTTTACAGCAGTTTCATTCACACGCGTTGTTTTTTTTTAAGTAATGGCTTTCCTGCACAAGACATTTAAAGTCCTAAATCCTGTAAGAAAGCACCATATAAAACAGGAGATAACTGCAGCTCTGGAGATCAACTGTACCCTACCTATTCACCAGTCTTTTGTTTTCCCCACATATTACCTACACCAACCTGCAAACATGCAAGGATTACTCAAAATAAACCACAGAAAACCCACCTAAATTTAGATTTTTAAAGACTCAAACAAGCAAAGACAATACACACATAAAAGCAACCCCTTCTGGAGAGGGTGCTTTTCCACACGGACTTCTTTTTCCACATGGACAGCTGTCAAGCTGGACGTGACACAGCCCAGCTTGCTACACAGCTACAAAATGATGTTTCAGACATCTCAGTGAACCCTCCTTGCTTCTCAACCACTTTGCTAATGAAAAGTTGAAACATCTTGGAATTTCCTCCCAACTATTCTGCTTCTGTACAGTTATCAACCAAATTGGTACAAACAGGAAAAAGAGATCATGAGAAAGACAGACTAGTTAGGCAGCTTTTACTAGGAAAACACTGGGGAAAACAAATAACTAAATGATCTGAATTCATTCTAAATTACTTGACAGCCTTTGTAATACTTTACTACTCCACTAAAAAGCCAAATTTAAACACTCAGTATTTAAAAGCCATTACTTTCGAAATATAGTACATAATTAGAAAATTACCATTTTATTAAGAGAACTTGACTCATTTTTACTAATAAAGACTGCAATAGTTTAATATTAATATAACGAATCCCTTCTAGAAATTCTCAGGTTACCACAGACAAATACACTGTGTGTTTTTGACAACACGAACGCAACTCTCAGATATCCTGAATATCATCTGTAATAACTAAAAGCAGAGTTTTGACAGATTAGTAATTCTGGATTCAGTTCAATACTGGCAGGATTAATACTATTTCCTAGGACGAAAAAGAGATCCTGTTCCACCTTATGAAGACAGCTCAGGCTGCCGAGAGTAAAGGGAAGGACCTTCAGCTGTAGATCATTAAGAAACAGCCATTTAAAAAAAGGGATGTTTTGGAGAACACAGCATCCGGTAAAACGATGGAGTACTTTTTCCATGCTGGACTCGAGAGAACTTAAAATCATTTATTCTGCAAATGAAAAACTGAATGCTTCTATGATGGTTTGTTTTGCTGAGAAAGGAACTTCTTTTCACTTGAAACGAAGGCCAAAAGGATCTGCTTTAAATGTGATTCTGCTAAAAAGAAAGAACACATACAACAGACTGCAAAATCCTTGCCCAGCAAACCACCACCACCACCACCATTAGCTGGCACATCCCTACTTCCCGCTCTCACATTAGTGTGGTTTGGCTGGGGTTACTTCTCTTTTCAAAGACACAGTTCCATATGGCTGTGTACAACCTTGGTCCTGACTGAGGACTCAAGCCACAGAGCCAGGACTCAAGTTAGTTACAGAACAGGTATGCACATCTCTTTGGGTTCAAACACATGTAGGTACCTCAAAACCAATGAGGAATCCCTGTTTCCCATGACACAGCACTGTGAGGAACATCCAGTGCCTGGAGAGAGCAAGGAGTGAGCAGAGGGAGAACACTCCTAGTTACATACTCCAACTCCCCAAGAGATGGTTCAGGTATATCCAAGTAGTTTTTGCCCAGGCAAAGGCCTGATGGTTTTTTCATCCTTTTACAGGAGACTCCTCTCATCGAATCTCTGAGGCAAACATCCTCTCTCACTGCACACAGCCTTACCTGGGCACCCAGGCTGCTCTGGCCTACTGCAAGGTTTCAATCAGGGTACAGCACGGCAGAGGAAACTAAAAAGGCCGCTTGTGTAATGAAGAGGAAAATGACAGGTTCTTCTGCTTTGGGCACTACTCTTCCCACTTTGAGATAATCCTTCCTTGAGGCATCAGCACCACCTTAGGGCACTCATGGGGCAAGTATTTACTCTTGGCCCTCCCTTCAATAGCTCAGATACCTGAGAAAAAAATCAAATTATTCCAAAATTCAACCAGTTTGTAGACAGATGTAAGCTTATGCATCAGTATTTTGATTCAAGTCATTGTAAGGCAAACAAAATTGTACTATTGTACAACAGTGTACTTCACCTGTTCAGGAATAAAATTTTATTATTATTTCTCTACCTCCTCACCATCTCCAAGGAACAGCACATCAAGTAAGCCTTGAATTTTCTTCTGTTTCCCATGTTACGAAGTGCTCAGAGTTTAAAAGAAGTGGTTGAGCTCTCAGAGCAGGCTCAGACACCACAGTTTGGCAGCAGTGGCACTTCCCCCTCTCTCACTTGCACGACAAATGGGCTGGAGCAGAGCTCCCTCCGCTCCTCTGTGCTCTACCCAACTCGTGCCGGTATCAGGGAGCTCCAACTCCCTGCCCTGCACCTGATACAGCTCCTCTTATACAACAGGTCTGGCCAGTTCCTCTCCGCTTCCTGATTCTGTGACTGAGCAACAAACTTCCCTCAGTTTTCCCCCTTCCCTGATTATCTCACCTTTCCTTGGCACCACCTCACAAGCTGCCATCAACTCTTAACTTTCAGGTAGGTCTAAGATAGCAATCATCAGTTATTTTCTGGTTTTGGGCTTCCTGAGCCCTTAAAACAAACAAAAAACAACCAACCAATCACAACAACAACAAAAACCAGGAAGTTTATTTTCTCCCTGTAAGTAATGAACTCATTGAAATCTGTAGGAAGAAGTTCAGAACTACTTGAAAACATTTTGGGGGGGGGGACAAAAGAAAAACAAAACAACCTTGTGACCACAGTAAATGTCTGACTTACAGTACCTGAAACTCCTAATGTTTTCTGAATGTCCATGGGGGAGAATACACAGGAGGTGTACGAAATTCCCACTGGACAGGTATTTTGAAACTAAGCTACTTTTTTATTATGCCTAATAAGCAACGCTGATGTCCTTTCTTATATCAAACTGAAAGACAGTATTTCATTCCTATGAAAATATTTAAGAACATTACTGGTACAAAAACTTCTGAATTTATAACTTTCACATATAAACTTTGATAACTGTAATTCTAGTTTGGTTCTAAAAGTAAATTTTACCTTTATTCTGAGCATAATTCTCTACCTGCAACTGGAGGAGAACCAACTCAGACCCTGGCATGTTGAATGATGACTTCAAAACTTGTCTTAACTTCAGCAAAAAGATGAGCAAAAAATAAACTTTTATTAAAAAATAAATAAAATCTCTTTTGAATTAGAATACAAATACAGTCCTTCTGAACATCCTTCAACACAGCAATCAGCCCTTGCTTTATTAAAATGTTACCACAAAACACACTAGCCAGAGTAACACAAACATTAACACTCATCTCCCTTCACCTTTCAAATACTGAACCTGATTCAGCAATCCTTAATCAGGCAAAGTGCTAATATAATCAAATGAGAATTATTTCTGGTCTTAATTCTGAAATGCAAGGAGAACTGTTACAAAATGGGGACTGATCCTACACTTCTTCAGATTTTGGGCCTCTCAAGCCTAGGAGAACTCTGCAGATAGGATCAGGTTATACGCTGATCTGATTTCCACCCACTGTCTCAAAGCTCTAAAGACCAGAAACAAAAGTATCATTTAAAAAAATAAAGATCAGCTTTCCTCTGACTCCACTGCTTTGCTACAGCAAGCACAGACAAAATATTCTTAAATGGTATCAGCTGCTAAAGTAGTCAAGTTATAAACCAAACCAAAAAGCATCCTACTTGAAACTTAAGAGCCTAAACAGAGACCACTAGAAAAAGCAAAGAAAAACAACATCCCACCAAAAAGGAAACCCTAATACCTTATCCTTTGTTTATGCATGAAAATTTCACAATTAGTCACTCAAAACTGTATTTCAGAAAATACACCTTTTAACTATATAAGAAACTATAATAAAAATTTATTTTTACAGACCTCTCCAACTTGACTAGCGTTACCTTCATTACATCCACAAGATATTTCCACAAGATGAATATGAAATTTCCATCAACACAGAACTTCAAACAACATCACTCCTTTTAACCTGAGTGTTTACTGAAGGTATGTTTAGAAGTCCAGCACCAGCCTATAGTCTAATTCACCTGTCTAACGAGTGAATTGTATTCATAACTGGATGGTGATTAACACTAAACAACCCAACGCTCACACAAACAGCACAGCAAATCATTCTTTTCAAACTGCCAATCGCTGAGGTCAAAACATTCACGCTTTTAAGTCAAATTACAATCAACTTCCTCCCCACCCATTCTATTATTTCTTATTCATGCATTGACAAGAGCATGGAAGTCACTTCACAAAAAATCATGGCTCTCTTGGAAGAACCTACATTATTTAAAGACCAAACTATTTAAAAACCAAGAGAGGGACAGGGCTTCTTGATTTTTAAAAACAAAACAAAGAAAAAAAAATCAACCAAAAAACCCCAACCAAACAAAACCCAATCAAATTTAGTTTCCCCTTTGATTTGTTTTAGATACTTCCTTTTATCCTCTCATTATTTTATCCTTTACACTGCCCCTCAACTAAATCACCTTTAGGATCAAGCAAAACATTTGTTTTCTACTCCACATTTTTTTCAGAAGTTATCCAGACTAACACAGCGACACTTTGAATTATAGGCAATTCACAGGGCTCAGTTCTAGTCTCTGAGTAAATGTTAGGTCTAGATTTTAAAACCGTAGCTGTAAAAAAAAAAAATTAAAAGGAAACAAAAAAATAGTACTGCTTTTCTCTTCTACTGGAATTCAGATTCATGCTAGAGCCCCTCTTTATCTTTCCAAACTATGTTAACGTAATCAAGTATTTTCCAACAAAATATTATCAGCCCCCTTGCAACACCACTTCTGACAGCAGCAACAGCACAGGTAAGACCACATTACGAAGGACTTGTAAGAGCTGGAGTTTTTTCGGTGCTAGAACCTTGCAGCAATCCTACTGACACAGTCTCTGAGCCCGGCAGCGCTCCCGACTTCTGCTTACCCACCCTGGATCCTCAAGGCAGCCGCGACGTGGGAGCCACGGCCATGGTCCGGCACGGGAGGCGGCTCTGCAGCTCCTCGCTGGCTAAAACTTCACTCCAGTTTTCCTGGATAAACACATGCCGGCCAGTCCTTTCATTATCTGCATAATCCCAGCCCCCTTGATTGCTGCCAGTGCCCCAGTGAGTTTTCTTTCCTGAATTATAGCCACACAGAACATGACTGGGGGTGTGCCGAACAAGATGATTAAGCAGCAAAATACGACAAGGCGTGAGTTATATTATTAATATTCCTATCTAGCATTAGCCACAGAAACGAGGGGTTTGTGCAGCCAATAGCAGCTCTGCACAAAGCAAGCTCCTCCACTCCAACTCGCTTTCAAAATAAGAGCAACTATTTCTTTTGAGTCATTTCATTATTTGGTTGCTTTGACACCGAGCTGTATTTCGGCAGTTTACAATTTACTTCCTTTCTCAAACTCTACCTTGAGACAACATTGGAGGGAACTCTTAAAAAGGCAGACTCGAATTACAAGCCTTTATTTTCAGAGAACAAGAGCATAACCATTCTTCAACAAGATACACTGAACAGCAATCCACTGATAAAAATATTTCATATATTTAAGAATAGATATAGATAGATACACATATCAAATCTCCATAAATTTCAGATTCATCAGCACACTGTTTCATTTTTCCAAACTTACTGAAAAATAAATCAAAAAGCAAGTTTTAAGGAGTTCATGTAAAATAATAAACAGCCAGGAAACGTTATTTTGCTTTCCTTTTTTTTTTTGGATGTATGAATATGTGACATATGACGACAAATTACTGCATGCTACACTACCAAATTAGTAGAACAAACACTGAAAGCCCACACAGATGAACTTTTTGATGCCATAAAAGATCACTCCCAGTGTAGGGGTGTGTTGTTCAATATTCCCTAAGACAAGGCATTTGCTACTGAACTCCTTTCAGCTGGCAATGAGGATCTCCAATGCACATGGTATCAGCCCTGTCCTCAGCAGTAAACAAAAGACGGGAAAAAGGGCAGGTAAAGATAGCTGTACTCAGTCAGGAAGTGAGAAAATAGAAGAGCTTAAGCAGGATCACAGTTTAAAATTATTTTAACTCTATGGCCTTTCTTTAACCTGGTGAGGCTTGCTAAAATGTGCTAAGGAGAAGAAAAAGATCAGGTGAAGCAACAAAATGAACTATGGATTTCAGTTAAGTCTTAAAAAAACCCACAGTACACTACTCGTAGGAAAAAAAATAATTTTGCATAATGAAATCAGAAATTACTGTATTAAAACCCAGAATAATTAATTTTAAAATTTTATTCCTAAAAAGAAATATAATCTGATTGAAAAGCAAGATTTCATGCTAAAGACAAACCAATAAAGCAACACTGCTCCATTCTGCATACTTGAATTTCACTAGGCACTTCATCACCTCTAATCAAGACCTTTTTAAATGTTTGTGATAGTCCCAGTTTTGAAAAGAAAAACAGAAATAATTCAATCAGATTTGTTTCTATTAAAATAAAATTAGAGCAATCTTTCAGTTACTTAGCTGTAATAAAAGCAGTGAATCTTAAAGAGTTTGCATAATGTTGTACGTACTTTTTATCTTGTTTTTCCTCAAACCTGACAATAATAATTTTTTTTAAGACTGTCATTTTTATGCTGTATTACTCACAAGATACCAATTTGAAAGAACACTGAGAAATAAAAGGAGTCAGATTAAAAGCATCCATTAATTCTCAATGCTTAACTGGAGACATCCTAATTTTTCTGAACGTTTACCTAGTGCTGTGTGGTGTTTAGGACTAGCTCCCACCAAGTTCACTTGCACTTTGAGTCATCCTCCATTCTGTAAATCGCCACTCCATGTCTCAGGCTGAGCTGCACAAACAGCAAGCGAGCAGTTCTCAACAACTAGCAGAGATTCACCCAAGATACAGAGAGCAGAGGAAACAACAGAGGCTAATTCCTCCAAGGAAACATCCCACTAGTCTAACTCATGAAAGCCTCACTTTTCTTCTCCAATTCCTTAACACCTTTCCAACAACTTTCACAGCTTCTCAAGTGGGAAAAGCTGGGGTCTTAGAGCTGCAGATTTAGGAAACTGCAAGCTGGAAGGGGCTACAAAAACAGGCAGTTTAACCTAAATGAAAACAGTCCATAAGATATCGTACAGAAGCAACCCTCCACGAATTAATCTGGTAACATGTGCTCAACTACAACATAACTTTCCAAATCAAGTCACAACTTTTAGGAACCTCACAGAGAATTTATCATCCATTTAAACAGTTCCTGCCAGCACAGACTTGTCCTCGCTATTAAAACCACATGGTTCCTGCTTTAGCCAACAGCATCAGTTCTTCTTCTATTTGACCACTATTTCCTCCCCATAAGACAATATGACCGTATCTGTCCATAAGCTCCATAAGCCTTTTCATAAACTATTCAAACTGATTTTTCAAATTGTATTGCATAAGGCATTTTCTCTGGGTCTTCAATCATTTAATGGGTCTACATCTCTCTTATCCTCCTACTGCTCCTGCAAGTATGGCTATGATGCATCCTCGTATTGATCTTACCAGAGCCCCAGTCAGAACTAACAACGATGCCTCTGTCACATCTCAGAGGAAACAAATCACCCTCATCTGCTCCGTGAGAATGACACATGTGCACTCCGGATAATAACATGCTAAAATGCCTGATCATTCTTAATTATGATAACCCTATCTAGCTGTTACACATAGAGTAATCTGCTCTCTCAGAACTCAGTCAAATTTGGGCTGGTGCTCATAGACAAAGCAAAAAGCTGACCTAGGGCACAAACATCACCCCTGACAAACACCAAGGCACCACTACAGGAGTTCTAAAGCAACTATTTCCTGTGGGCAAGCATGCACTCTTTCAGAAATAGATTTTTAAAAATTCTGAAAAAAAACCCCTGAAATTTAAGAAACGGTATACCGCAATTTTAGCCGCAATACTGTATAGTATACTAGCAAAAGAAAAAAGTAATCAAACAACAAAGAATGTATTTATGAAAACTGAAGACTACTTTCTCTCAGAAGCAGAACTAGCAGGCAAGATAGATCAACACAGACCCTCTGAAAAATCAGTTGTCATTTCTTTGCCTCGCTTTAAAAGTGAATAATATTTTTTCTTCTTTCATGTAATTTTGAAGAAGTCTCCTAGGTTTTAGTTAAATTTGCCTATAATGAAATGATCCTTTCTAGAATAAGTAGGCCATGGAAAACTCCATTTTCCATTTAGATCCAAACAAGAGATTGTCATTCATTTGAATATTATTTTGTAGCTGAACCTGAACTTTGAGTGCGACATGCTGAAAAGATAATGTTTCTCCCTGGTTTCTATAGCACCTGCTAGAAGCTTCAGGCACACAAAATCAAACCTATTCCAAAGGTACAAAACATTAATCACCTCTTTTGACATTCTGCAGGTTAAGTATCAAATGTGCTCTACTGGAAACGCTTTGTTACCCACACGTGTGCAAACCTATCTCCCTTGAAGTTAACTATTTAATAACCTGGCACAGACATCCTCTCATCAACTCTCTCCATGGAACAGGTCACAAACGGAGCCCCACTTAGAAATTAATTAGAAGTTCATACTCCCTGTTTAAATCAACTACCCTGGTCCTGAGCAATGGATTCCTCAGGCCTTTTCTCGATGTTTTACTCAGGCTGCACAACAGCTTCTCACAACTTTTATCACCCCTCTCCATCGCTAAAAGAGAAAAAAACCAAAAAAAATGCCAAGATAGCTCATTTCATGTGTCCCACACAGCATCTCACAGGTCAGAAATGAAACGGCTGAAGAGCCTTTAAACTCTGGCTCAGCAACAAGGTGAGAAACCAGGGCAGCTCTCAGGCCTATCCTGGGAACAGAGCAGACTCTCAAAGGGATGAAGAAAACTTCCCCTCTTGGATCACCCACGGCAGAAATCCAGGCCCAGTCCTACCACCTCAGTTATGGTCTCCCTGTGGTGCTCCCAAGGGCTGCAGCACACAATAAAGCTTTTAGGTAAATTTTCATCATGTTATAGCTTAGAAAAACATTAATAGTAACACCAAGTTTTCTGAAAACTTCAGAAAACAACACTCCACAGCTTTCAGCTTAACTTACATAATCATGATCAGAAACAGTATTGCTCCCTTTGAAAATGAAGTTCAAAATGTTGCATAAACTGGCATAATAAAAAGAAAAAATTTGTAAGACAGGTGGGAAGAGAAAGTAGGGCTTGGGGTTTGATTTCTTTTGCCCTCCCATCAAGATTAGCAAAATATTTGTAGGTGAACTCTGACTTTTTTTTATTCAACATGAACAGCAAATCACTTCCAGACAGTAAGTACATTTTTGAACTGAACGTCCTCTGTCATATTTGTCCCAGTAGTTCTTCCAGTCATTAAATGTCTCTTTTTTTCAGGCAAACCTACTAAACAGCTGCTTAATATTTTCAAGTAGTTTTGGTCCAGGTAGCATCTGCCAACCTCTGAGCTACATTTAGCATCCTCCCACAGAAGTCCTAACAGACTTCTCTATTGAGACTTAAATCAGCAGCCTCTTTGTCTCCATGCAACTGCTCTTTTACTGAACACGGTATGGCAGCACAGAGAGCACAATACAAATTCAAGCAGTGAAGCTGGGAGAAAACTTCTTGTTGTCTGAAAGGGAAAAAAACAGGTAAATCCCACTTACTTCCTCACTGGAAAAAATAAAACGCAGGCCCTCCCTCCCTGCAGCCATATGGATGCCATCACAGTGGCAAAAGCAGGTGGCAAAACAGACATTTCAGTGTTCAGAATCACTCACAGCTCTGTCAGCCAGTTCCCATCCCTTCCAGGGAATGGATCAGATGGAATAATTTTTAAGGGCCCGCACCAGACAGGGCCATGTTTTACACTTTTTTTTAATATGAAGGAAATCTCTACTCATGTAAATAAGCTTCTCTGCAATTTACATCTCCTCACAGGATTCTCCTAAATTTTACAAGTAGAGTACACTGAAATTCCACACTAACTTTTTTCTTCTGTTTCGTATTAGAAGAATGTGGTTTTTTTCAGTATTATGCATGTTGTTGTAAGAACAAACATTGGGACTGATGAGCCAGATTTACTTAATATTGCTGATCATCTTGCTTCTTCTAAAATACAAAACCAGGAACATTTGTGTTTAACACCAACTACTTAAAACAAAACAAACAAAAAAATATAAATACTTGTGGACTTTGAACCCAGGCCTGCTATGCAGTGTGGCTTCATTAGAAAAAGACTGTGCTGTGCAAGCCTGCCATTTGACATGATCATTATCCCCACTCCCCAAACACCTTATAAAATCAGATTATTTATCACTAGGTGAAACGACAAATCCATCATCTCCTAACAAATGGTACCTAACACCTTTATTAGACAAACACAGACACCTGACCTTCGACAACTTGTTTTATTTAAGGATCTTCAAGTGCTGTCAGTTACCAAAACATAAAAAAGCAATACTGATTGATGGGGAGAAGGGAATAATCAGCTGTATTTGCATCTAACACTTCAGTACCTAATACTCTATCCAAAATTTGCACACAAAAACAACCAGTCTGTGGTTAAATAAATAAATAAATCAATCAAAAACCATACAAAAATCAAACAGCTCCTGAGACTTTTGATAGCTGATTGTTGATGACTGGTCTTCTCTATTCTCCTACTTTAAAATATATAGTTTATCAAGTCCATCAAAACACAGACCCCCAATAATTTTGTTAAAGGGTCACATTTTGCCTGTTAATATACGTAGACTACAGACAGTTTTTTCAGGGGTTTTTCTCCTTCCATTACTCTAAGGAAGCAATCCCACAGAAGCTCTTTGTGCAACCCTTGAGAAAACCAGCACCCCAAAGTGTCAAAGCCACAGGAAACAATCCCAGCACACGCTCATTTCTCCCAGGACAGGTACACACCCCCTCCTTGAATCCAGGGCTAAATTTGCTCTTGTTAATGCATCCATTCACTCCCAAGTGGTCAGTGCTGAGAAATGTGCACTCTGGTTTCTGCCTTAGTCATGCACACAAAGGTAAACATTTTGAAGTTCAATTCAACTTCACACAAGAACAATAAAGAATTAAGAGAAAATAAATCCATTCATTTTGCTTAATACTGCAGGAGATGCTTAAGATTAGCCAAGTGGGAAATTTCACCTTTAATTTTATCTTATTTCTAGAGACGAAGTACTACAAAACCTCTTTGTTACTTATTATTTGTTCATTTCATAGGCATGAAAATATGAGTAGTGTTTATTTTTTTAACTAGTCATTTCTTTTATCTGTTATTTACCAAAATCTATCAATAATGACCTCAGAAGTAAATTTAATCTTCCCAAACTGTATAACCTTAGATACTATCTATCACACTATATCCTTCCCTATTCCAAAGACTTAGTTCTGTAAGAGATAAAGTGGATTAAAGACATATTGAGGATTATAGATTATGCAGTTAGAACAAACACGGGCAAGTATTTCAAATAGCTGACCCTACAGAAAGGAATCACATTCTGTTCTCAAGATGATATACAAAAATAGAAAGCACATTCCACTAGGAAAATATTTACTTAATAATTTATCATTTAAGAACTACTACTGTACAAATGAAAGTATGAAAGACAGCATAATGAAATCCATGTGAAGATACATATGCAATTATTACAACACAGCTTCAATTTCAATTGTGATTGGATTTACAAAGTTTACTCCATTCCAGCATGAATCACACTTCAGTTTTTCCTGAAAGTCCTACGTTTAAAACAGATTCCAATTTTTTTGGACAGAAGAGGCTGACACACACAGGGCTGCCAAAAAGTCTAGAAATAAAAGGATAAAAATCTCCAAGTATCCAACTGGAAAGAAATGCCAGTGAGATATAAGAATCAATTTAGTCCAGACATTAATAACTTCCTTAATGATCTAATGATTAAAATAGCACATAGATAACATCTTCTGAGGATATTAAATAGAGAACTTTGAGTAGCAGTGAAGTCAGAAATAATACAAAGGAACCTAAGCAAATTCCTTACGTGGCCAGAAGATAACGTGAAATTCAGTTTGCAAAAACATCAGCTAATACATCTGGGAAAAATAATCCCAAATATAGATATCCAATATGGACAAGAAACCTGGGAAACAACAACGCAGAAAAACTGCATTAACTACAAACACAGTATGAGCAAAAAAAAAGAGGGAGGGAGTGTCTGTTCAGCCACTGAATCTAGGAATAGAGGGAAGGCTGAATTACTTCCGTTCACCCAATTGACAGCTCTCCCAAAATGAAGCACACATGGGTGGGTGCTCTGTTCCACTCTTTGCTGCAGCTCTGGACATGAAATAGATCCTCTTCCTTCAGATATTTAAAACTACATGGGCAAAAAATACTATCAAGTACTGAGTGCTTTAGCTTAAAAGACCAACTGTAATGAAAAACAGTCTGTGAATTTTTTATTTGATATGATGTGGTGTTGTAGAGCTTTTTGGTTATATTTATCAGAGCTCTTTAATCCAGAAGTGTAATACTTCTCCAAAAGCAAATAAACATGAAAATGTGCTCATTTCCAAACCATTTGCTTTTTATTGACCATGAAGTTTTGGCACATCTCACCACAACTGAAATCACTTTGAAGATTTTGGCTATCAAATGAATTTTTACCATAGTGCAATGCCTGTTCATGTTGGGAACAATTGTACAAAACAAGGAAGACAAACTAACACTGCACTCGTGTCAAATGAGGTCACCTCAGAACCTATATGAAGGGCATGGCAATCCTCCTCTCTCCTCCTTGATTAATGAAGTTTCTGCAACAGGAATGATTGTTCCTTACCAAGCAGGAAATAAGAGAAACTTGCTTAGAGATACTTCAAAACCTGCTTCTAGCCATTTACTTGTTTTTCTAGATATTATGGCATTCTTTCATTAGAAGAATATCCCAAAGAAAAATACTTTTACATTGCTAATGGAAATTAGAATATCCCCAATTCCCTTACGCTCTCTCAGAATCAGCTCAGAAGCATATACAGAAATTCTAGGTATTATTTGGGTTTGTAGGTTGTTTTTTCTGCTGTGAGTCTGGGGATATTCCCATCAAGACTGTTAACTGGAAGATTCTGTCCCACTTGAGATGTAGGGATACCTAAACCAAAGCTTAAACTTGGCCCTTCTTGCCCACGAAGCAAGAGCTCCAAACGCTGTTTGTTGAACTTGACTGTGCATATTATAGATGTGGTAGTTCAGGGACAAACAGGACAGTAAAAGAACAGGAAGAGGAACAGACTTGTCCTGAGAAATTCAACACATTTCTCTTGCCAATGGAATTTCCTACAGTTAAAGACAGACAAAATATTAAAAGAGAGATTCTGACAAGATCATTGACTCTGTGGCTGTCTTTTAAGAAAAAAGACAGAATCTTTTTTATTTATTATTTGGGACACTTGTTTGTTCTTCCTGAAATTAAAGAAGAGTGAGAAATTTCACTCTGTGACCTGGAATTTCACAGTTAATGGGAGGATGGAGTAAACATAACCTCAAGTACTTTGTTCCTCTCTCCTTCCTTGCCACGATTCCCGCTGACTCATGGCAATGAAGTGTTTAGAATTTTTCCAGGAGACTTTTCACTGCCTGGCTTACGCCTAACCCACAGTATAGAACTCATTTGCTCATTTCTCTAATATTAGGAGACTCACAGCAGCTCTTTTTACTTGTGACTAAAGAGATTTAATCTGGCAGCCCAGATCATATTCTAAAGCAATTTACAGCAACGGACACTTCTTCTGAGACTATGGCATCCAAAATATAGGCTAATAACCACCCTGAAATGCTGACTTCTTCTTGAAGATCATCTAAAAAGCCCTGCATCCCAACCCTCTCGCACATATATAATGGATCTGGCTCCTGTATCTTTGTCATCCAGCCACGCCACACCACTTTTCCAAGAGTCAAGCCCAGGTGCCAGAACTCTAGCCATGGTCTCCATCACCTAAGGCACACAATTTTGGGGCTGCCCTTGTCAGAGGGACTAATAACCACTTATTTCCATCATCCTTCCTAGTCCTAAAAAGAGAAACTGGAGAAGTATCTAGTCCTGAGTAAAATACTTGTTCAAGTCTGGGTTTAGTCAAAAACAGAGATTTTTACTAAGATTTCCTATTAAAGACAAATCACAACAGTGGCTATTTTTCTCTCTCTCTCTGCTTCACCTTTTCATCCCTTCTGCACTTTTTGAGGATGAGCAGAAATTTCAACCACTGCAGTTTCTTAGGACCAGTGAAGAAGGTTTTGTTTCCTAACAAGCAGGAGTGGGGGGGAAAGCAAGAAATACTCATGAGAGTGCATGAAGGAGAAAGGAAAAGGAAAATTATTGCATGAATAACAGATACGAAAGACTGTCTTGCAGCAAGGTCTGATTACTGCAACAGAGGCAGGATGGAGCTGGCATGTTCCTCCCAGGGTGGATCTCCATCCTGACAGGTCTAGTCTTGCCTCAAGAAGTGCACACAAACAACCACTGCAACACATGGATGGAGCTGAAGATGAGCAGACTATTTTTTCTGTATAAACAGAGCTAATTTTATTTTATTGAGTTTGTCAATAACCTCTGCAATCCCCTCCACTTGGAGAGCCTGTTTTAACACGTGTGAGTTTTATCACCCTCTTGTGGAAAAATACGTAATCGTATCAGTCAGAGGGTGCAGGAAGAAAAAGAAGTAGGAGTAAGGAAGGCAGTGATAAGGAACAAGCAAAGAAGAAAACAGGAGAAGTATGGGCTGGGTGGAATAAAGGGAAAGTGAAGGAGAACCAAGATGACACAGTACCACCTCAACTTCTTCGAAAAGCTATCCCAAAAATGTTATTTGAAAATACCAAGAGAGCAACCTGCCAAATTTACTCTCCCTTGGTAACACTGACAACATTCAACAAATAAGTTTTGTTCTCTGCAGCGATTCAAGTACTGTCTCAGCTGTAATCACCATCTTTAACATTTTTGTTTCCACATAGATGGGAAAACATATTCTCTATAAACAGTTTCGAACAGTTAACCTTATGTGAAATCAGAAAACACTAAACAGGGTTTTTAATTTATAGAGAGACTGCATATAACATCTATGTCCTGCTGTTGGAAAGCGAAAGTGGAGAGCACGTGAGCGAAACTTGCCAAGAAAACTAACGAAAGTTTATGCATTCACAGTACATCCTACTGGGTAACAAAGGAAAAATAAGAATATTTAATTCCTCTAAAATCTGAAATCATCCTTCCCTCAGTTTCTGACTATCCACGGTATCAATGTGTAATATGAGAAATTTAACTTGCAGTAGATTTCCTTTGCAACACAATCCATATGACAACATACTCAAAGCATTGAAAGCAAAAAACAAATTTGCTACCACCTACATTGTAAAACTTGAAAATCCAAGTTCACTACAATGACATGAAAAAAAAAGCCAAGGAAGTCATAACAACATTAAACTCACGACACTGCAAAGAAGCACAGAAATCCCAAACAACAAAAGCACAACTCAGACTAGGTAGATATATCACAAGCATTATGAAAAGATACACCACACAAAAGGTATCCCTAAAACTTCCCGAAAACCTTCCAGGAATCCCACAGAAAACTACAGACCACATCCAACACAAACTACAGATACTTCTTCTTAATGACACTAAACATTTTTTCTGATACTCCTCAAAGAGTTAGAAACTCGCTAACAATTCTAATGACAGATCTCCTTAACCTTATGATAAAAGAATAGCCAAAGAAATGCTTCCTCTATTACCCAAACTACATTTATGCCCAGCCACCCTTCACAATGAAAAGCATAAAACGGATAACCATGGAACTTACAATTATTTCATTGTTTTAATCGAAATCTGACAGCAAAGAACTACTCCAGACAACACACAATTTCAACTTAACCTTATTCTTCATGATGGTATCTGATTTTTCAGAATAAAAATTGCTGTAACTGAGTACTTTATCATATCTCCTACAGGGGATCAAGTTCTAAAACTGGTACTTTTACCAGCAGGGGCACACAGGTGTCAGCATTTATTCATCACATCTGAGATATCACTGATGGTTTACTTCAGCTTCTGCAAAATACCATCAAGTAAGGACAGCTGAATTTGCAACTCGTGGTTTGCAGGAGATACACTTTTTCCAATTCATGAAAATCTTTAGAAATACCCTAATTATGCACAAACTTTTATAATTTTAACAGCAGACTGCTTGTCTCCACATCTCTTGTAACTCAGTCAGTTCTGAAGTCCAACACTAAGGTATTAGAACAAGCTCTTCAGCTCGGGGAACACAAGAAGCTGCTGTTACAGAAGAGCTGGCACCATGTCCAACGATGTAAAACAGACTTTACAGCAATCTGATATTCTAATTTTTCTTTTAGGAAGCTACCCAGAAATGATCCATTTCACTTTTTTTGCTTTCTGCCCATTTAACCAGGTACAGCAACTCTGCTATATTATTTTCCTTCTCTGCCCCAGACTCTTGCATGCTAAAGGAAGGACCTTGCACTTGACACACAAGGAAAATACCACAGTTAAGAATCTGTCATACATATTGGAAAGGAAGGATAGTGGTAAACACCAATAAAGGGAATAAATACAAAATAATGATCCTTTTTAAAAAAACATATTAAAAATGTTAAAGTGTTTTAAAATAAAATCTTATATACTTTGTTTTCAAGCAAAAAACCCAATATAACAGTTAATATCAGACATACTATGACTTGAAAAATAAACTTCATACAGGAAATTCAAAAATACATTGATACTGACATGTATAATTTTGAAAATGGATATACTCTTAGATTTGTTTAATACACCAATTAGAAAAAAATACTGCTGAAAAACCTTCCACTATTGTGGATGATTATTACTCCTGATCAAACTGATTCCCCTTTAGTTTGACTTCAAGACTTCATTGAAAACAGACAAAATTTTCAGCCAAGCACAACAACTAAGGGCAGAAAAGTATTTTACACTGAATCTTTGGACAGCTGCCTTATCTTCTGAAACGCTTGATAAAGATCCTCAGACTGTAGCTGCACTATTTTTTACTTTAAGCAGAAAACCACAGACACGGAAACTATCAACCCTACATGAATATCCACCAGCACTTCAGATCTGCTGAATTAACTGTTTGAGAGGACACAGGATCAAGCACATCACTAAAATCAGGAGGAGGTGGAATGTTTCTAACAATCTGTTTTACACTGTGGCCCCACAGACACTTGTCTCAGCAGATGAGAGGCCGCACTTGGCTCGAGAACTTCTCGAAGAAGTTTTGCCATCAGAAAAACCCTCCTGTCACTGCACCTGCAACCAGACTCCCAGAACAACCAGGGAGGCTTCAAAGGAAGAGGAACCCTGACAGATCCTGCTGAAAGAAGATTCTAGTATTTTTCTAATGGATTTTTCTTAACCTTTTTTGAAGCAAAGTGTGCCCATTTGCTGATCCTTGTGAATTATACAGTTACCAAGAGTACAGTAATCCATAAATACCCATCCTACCAAAACTCACTGAACTCCCCAAGTCCTCTCCTCTGTTACTAAGGATTTTTGCCTGATTGAGCCAAAGAAACAGTAATAACTTGAATGAAAAAACTGTAGGTGAAAGGAAGTTACCCTGAACCTAAAAATAGTTGTGTGTCCTCCTCCCACTCCCCAGAAAGCATTAATGAAAGTGCTCTTTTCTCAGGGAGGCAGTAGCTCACAATGGATGAATGTGAAAGGACTACTGCTTTACTATAAAGCTCTACCAATAGAAGAAACATCCCATTTTAAAAACAGACGAGAAAATTAAATAAACTCAAAACCTAAACTTTATATAAGCCATTAAATATATCTATAGCTTATTTATATACACAGATATATTCTACACAAGTAATATACACAAACGCAGATTTTATAAATACACACATAATTCCAGAGATATGGAAAATGTGCTCTTTCACAACAGTAAAGCTCCGTAACATAATCAATTACAAAGGCAGCACTACACTTCAACAATCATGTGCACTATATAGAAATAATTGCTTGGCTGAACCAGAACTTGTATTTGTTCAAGGTACTTCAGGAAAGGAATATAAAGGAGGTATTTATTACAGAAACAGGAGGTTTTATAACAGACCCATAGAGTTACACTTGGGCACAAAAAAGAAAATGGCAATATTATTAGAGAGAAAAGTATTAATGGGAAATGTTATAAAGACATACTGTACCAGTACAGACTGAAACCAAAAGTTTTTCACGATTATGGCCAGGTTGGATGGGGCTTTGAGCAACCTGGTCTGTGGAAAGTGTCCCTGCCCATGGCAGGGGGTTGGAATGAGATGATCTTTAAGGTCCCTTCCAACCCAAACCATTCTGTGACTCTGTGATTCTATGATAAAGTCTAAACATCCTGCAGAAAACTGTCAAGATTTTAGACTCAATCTTGCGAAGAGTACTGAAAGACATTTTACATAATTACAACTTACTTCACTTTAAAAATTATTAAAAAGAAAAAAAAGAAAAGGAAAAGGTGGGAATCATCATCACTGAACGCTTCCAAAAGTCGGACTGGGAAACTCCGGAAGTAAAATAATTACACTGGGGGCTCCAAAAGCAAAGCAAAGCAAAACAAACCAAAACCACCTTCCCCCAAAAAACCAAAAAATAACCCACAACTACCATGACCATAGGAAAACTGCCAGTCCTAGAGAGACTCAGAAATGAATACAGAGAACTGACTGGAAACATTCGAAATTCGGGGTAAGCTGAGACTCCTCACCAACTACACTTTCACTCATATACTGTTAAGACAGGAGGGTATTTCTTTTACTTAACTTCAAGTCAGCATTTCTAAACCTGCCCATTCTCTACAAATGTCGCCCTACAAAACTACCTTCCAAATGTGGGAGACAGTAACAAGCAACCAAAAAAAAAAAAAAAAAGCCTGAATGTAATTAGTATATTGCCCTTTCTAAAACACCACCAAACAAATACTTTTTAGTAACAATCAGAAACCTTTAAGATTATTGGAAAAAAATATTCTACAACCAATGAATGTTAACAAATTTAAATGAAAGTGTATACCCAGAAGCCAACTGACAAGAGCACAAGGAAAGTGAAGGAATTTATTACTTATGACTAGAACATCGTACATATTCATAAAAAAATACTAAATGGGCTAAGTCCTTCCTTTTCAGATTGTGGCCCTGTTCCCAAATCTTATACAGAGATGGCCTATTATGTCCAGATTTACATCAACCAGAATGGGCACAAAATTCCTAGAAGTAGTTCCACTTCCAGGATTCATCACTGATTATGTACATGCAGCACAAACCAAGTTCCAGTGTTTCTTCCATGCTATAAATTAGGAATCCTAAGATCTATTTCTAAATCTGTAAATAAAGCTGAATTTTATTTTGGGAAATCATAACTACTATGATCCTAGATTCCTGTTTATATACTAGGAGTAAGCATTTAGCTTAGTGATTTTATTAACAGTTTAGTGATATTTCTATATCTGATATCTGTAAAACATTCCAAATTTCTCAAATGAAGAGCAGCACAGACAAGATAAACAGGCAGCTCCCATCGAAGCCCACAGAAAACAGAAGCTCTTTCTTCTTCTACAACTCAAATCGTAACTATTTGCCATATGAAGGGTTTTAGGCGGCATCCAAAGGTTTGAAAAGGCCAGACTTTTTTTATGATAAAGGAATATTTTAAAAATTCAAAAGTAACTGTATTTGAAGAAGAAGGTGCACAACTTGCAGTTCTCAGTCAAGAGTCTTTTCAAATTGTTAGGATTTTTTACTATATAGGAACTTCAGCATTTGACCTATAGATAAGATTCATAAGAAAAGCTTATAATAAAATCTCAGCTATAGGGAAATAATTTAATGACCAAAAGCAAATAGCAAGTGGAAAGAGATTTTTCCCTTTCTGACTATGCAATGCTCTTTTGTTGCCACTACACCAATTCTTTAATGCCATGGAAACTATCTGATAAATGTATTAGAAGCTCAATAAATTTCATAATATTGAGGTAGCAAAGCAATTGGTATTGTTGACAGAGAACTTCTGCTCTCAGTGCTTATTTTAAGGAGGAAAAATAATCTAAAAATAAAAATCATACTTTGAAATGTTTTCAACAAAAATATGCAATTGTTGCAGAGAACATGAAAGTAACCTACACTAATTATATTAAATCATTGGAAAATGCGGAAGGACAACAGCAAAAAAAAACCGCACCTTGAATTACAAAAATGGGATACAAATGATTTAACAATTAACAGTCTCGCTTTTGGATGGTTTGCTTTGCCTCACTTCTGTATTTGTAATGAGGGCAAGGGGGGTGGGAACAATGCTGTGGGCTACATGCAAGTTTTCTGTGCAATTTCTCAGGATGCTAAATGTGCATACATAAGGGACATTATGTTTTTCATCATCTATACGTATGTTTTCATCCTCTGAACACTCCCCTACCTCTACAGACACTGGGCAGAAACACAAATGAACTCCCCCTTCCTCTTTTGCAGGTAATACTGAAATTGCTCTGTTTTCACATGTCCAGCACTACAATATACTGTTTTTCCAGCCAAATTCTTTCTAACATTGCACTCCTGCTGATCCACCTCTAGAGACTTCTAAGTAAAAAGAGCAGCTATACAAAATGAAAGTAAAATAGCCCTCCAATAAATAATACACCTATCCCAATGCATCTACAATCCTATTTTCCTCTACAGAACAAGCACAATTTCAGGCACACCAAAAACCTGGTTAGCAAACCTGGGAGGGAATCTAAGGCACAGAGATGGAATTACTCAATCCCAAAAAAGGGCCCTTCACCAGGACTGCTCTGCCACAAGCCAGTTACCTAAGGCACCTATCAGCCTGGGTGATACCAACAGCCTCTTCAAAGTAAAGCCAAAATCCATCATGCACTGCAAGATACACCAGGGAAAAGCATGCAACCTTCAAATTCCTAGAGGTGAGAAACCTGCAAGTTTTGTGTGCAAGAAGTGCACACCTATGCAAAATGCAATTGTATCACAACTCCCGTGTGCACTTCTCATCCCATTCCTCTACACTTGAGACAAAGAAGAAAACACTGGGTTTAAAGTGTTACATTGGACACTACATATATCAGCCGTATTTAAAAAGATAGCTTCAAATCAGATTTAGTCACAACACAATAAAAAATATAATGAAATAATCTAAAAATTTAAGTCTTTACTCTAGGCAAACAGCAGTTTTTTGACATGTGGCTTTTGAAAGCCTGAACTCAGCCCAGCAGAGCCTCAGAAGGAACACCTTATTTTCTAAATACCGTAAATGTTTGTTTACAAACTGGTAACTATTTACACACTCTTTTTTAAAAAATACAAGAGTAACAACTTCATTTCTCTGTTTTTTTTTCTGAAATGAGCAATACTGAAGATTCCAGTTGTTCTTATAACATTTCCTAAAAAGCAGCTTATCCTTCAGACTTGTACACAGCATCAAAACATAGCATCTCTTCTATTTTTCTTTCCCAAAATATTTTTATTACCAAATGAACAACAACAAGGCTGACTTATCTATCTGTTTTTGCAATACAGGCTTGTATGCTCACAGAAGGCAACAGACTGCATTAAAACACTACCAAAACAAGCCATTTCACTGTATGTGACTCTGCCCCCAGGGAAAGGAAGGAGAACAGATAAGATGTGACAGATGTGTAGTCACGTCACTTAATACACCACTGGAAGGTGCTCAAATCATTATGGTGACAGGCAGAGTATAAAAACTTGCAAGGAATGGACCAAGCAGTTACCCAGTTTTCTGCATGCATGATTCTTATAATCACAGAAGATACTGAAGGCCATAAAGTGCTGTTTGAGATAAGGCAGGCTGCCAACGCCAATATGCAATATATTCACTAAAAAAAAAAAACAGAAGGGTGCATAGCATGTATGTTTTTGTAAGCAAAACCCCTCCATCATGAATATGAAATACAACTGATGAATATGAATTTGAGGTCTGTCCTCTAAAAATTTCCCATACTGAAATATTTCTGAAGAGGTTTAATTAAACCTGAAATTTACCCAAACCAGGAAGCTTAGCAATTGTGTATCTCCAAACTAAGTTCAGTTTTCTCAGACTTTAAAAAACTACCTTGCTGGTATCTCTTCTCTATTTCGGTTTAAAAGACAAAGTTTTCCAGGATAAAACAGGAAATCATATGGTTACTGGACAGAAGTAATAGGACTGGTCACTTGTTTGAAGGCAAGTCTAAATCTAGGAGTTAAATAGGGCTTCTATGAAATTGGTCAAGAAAAGTATGAAAAATGCAGGAGAAAATCGTTTCCTCGCGTCTTCCAGACTTAACAATCCTGAATGCTACAAATATTAATGTAGGTCAAGAATATTTCCAAACAGCAGCATGATTTTTAGCTGCCAGTGTCCCTTCAGCCAGGACCAATGCCACCGCTGTTTAGATACATTGTTAGGCCCAAATCCCACAAATTAATCTGCACAGGTAGATCCCTGCGCCTCTGGGAATCCGCATTAAGGCAAAGAGGGAAAACTAACTTGCAGGATCAGATTCTTAATTTGAAGCTGGACCACTGTAACTCATTATGACACTAATCATAAATGTCTCACCAACACTCTCTGCTCCCCATCTGTTTGTTTTATCGTATTATAGTTTTATATCTCAATCCTCAGGGCTGGCTACAGTAGTCAAATTAAGCACCTGGACACGCCTGTGTTTCTGCAACTCCAGGTTTCTCACTCTTTTACTTATGCTTGTGCCCATGCCTGGTTTACTCCCTGAACGGGACTACAAAATAGAGTGAAACAATTACAACATCAATTTCTTCATTTGTACAAATATAAATCTCAATGTTTTCCACTAATCCCATCATTTAAGCCAAAGGATAAACTCCAGTCACCTTCTGAAGCGCAGCAACTGGTATGAAATAACCTGCGTATCCAAAATTACCTGGGGAAGTGTAAAACTGAGCTTTAAAATTATTTCAAAGAAGTATCTGCTACTTTATCATATTGTCACAAAACAACAAAGAGTTCAACAACAAAGAGAAAAAAAAATTCATAGAATCATAGAATACCCTGAGTTGAAAGGAACCCACAGGATCCTTGAAGTCCAACTCCTGGCCCTGCACAGGATCACCCAAAGAATCACAAATAATATTCACTGCAGACTACAAAGTCAAATCCAGTGGCACCAACCAACCCTCAACTGAGAAATACTGAATCCAAGTCAGTCACCACCAGGCACAGTGCAGGGGGGCTGGGTGCACCTTTCCTCTGACTCAGGATATTCCATCTGTGCATTCTTACAGGAAGCCCATAGAAAGAAGCTCACAATATTTTAATGACAACTCCACTAGAACTAATACTAGAATCCTACTTTTAATTAAATTTAGGTGAGGGATTTTCGGGGGGGGTTGGTTTGGGGTTTTTGGGGGCAAAGGGGGTTTGCAACTACTGCATACTTATGAAGTGGGGTTGAGAACTAACCAAAGTGCAGCTCCACATTTATTACATATTTCAATACTCTGATTAACAAATTTGTCAGACAAGGTAGATGAGAGAATATGGGGAATATACTTGCCCAGAAAGGAAGAAAAGGGACATAGTATTACACCCATTAAACTTGCTATTTTCCAGAATTATCAGCACCAGCCATGCCTATTTTCACTGCTTATAGCAGAATGAAGAATAGCAATGAAAAAAATACACAGAAGTAAATAAACCATTGGAGAAGTCAGCATTGAAGACTTTGGAAAGGTGATTTCCCTCTTCCTCACCAGACATTCTGAGAGGTGCTTCTGACCCCTGGATTTGTACCGAAATTCAGTGACAACCCGAATTGAGGGGAATTCAAGATATCACAGAGATACTGGCATCTTTTTAAGAGTAGTATGCTGGATCATATTTTTCCTTCTCAAATTAGAGGTTAAATCTGCCAGCAGAAACTCAACTAGAGTTGGGATATGCAAGAGCTCAAAACAGTAGAGCCTTGCCTAAGACCAGATTGGCAGCATCTTTCCCCTCGGGAGGCTGCAGGTCATGGGACCTTTCCATTTCAAAATCCAGCAGAAGGCAGGACCTGGGAGCTATCCATGTACAAATGGTATGAGAGGGGGTTCCATCCCCTCTCTGGCTGTGGAGGCTGCAGTTGGCACCACTGTCACAGGGTACAGATCCACACACCAAGGAAGGATACTAAAACCCAGCTTCCTTCTGCTCACAAGTCCATTTACCCTTACCAAAATTACTGCTGATTTATGTCAACTGCTAAGGATTCACAAACCAGAACACTCTTGCACAAAGCCCAAGTGCCTTGAAAATTCAAGTCATGGTACAGGTTAACATCAGCATTTAAAACTTTCAAAAGTATTGCAAACAATTACCACATCCTCAAGTCACAGATAAAATATTTTGTGGCGTTCAAATATATGTATTTCTGGCATGAAACATTTCTCAATGCTGGCAAAATTTCCCTGCAATTCCTGACGACAAAATACTTTGATTTCAGAAGTTGGCTGTACAGCAAAAATTGTTTTATTTATTAAAAACTGTGTTTGATCTTACCTTTTAGCAGAGGCAGGGGAGTTAACTCGATAGGCTTGCCCTGAGACCTAAACTGGGAGGAGCTTTGTGACCTCTTCTGTCTGGCTTTTCTGACGGACTTCCGAGAAAATCCGTCTACTTTATCCACTGATGGAGGAGTAGTTGGTGCTGAGGACATATCCCTACTGAAGGAAAGCACATGTTAAAAATGTATTCTAAATCAGTGAAACAGGTAAAGGTTCACCTGAATTTTCCAAATATCTTCTTTCTGCACTATTCTCCTGTTGACAACTCACATATATAAACTGTCAAGAGACCTAACCCATCTTATGGATGGAATAAACTTAATGGAACTTAATTATTAGGGTAGTAATTCCTCTTGCTTACTTTTTTATCTGTGTCTCCCATTTGCCAAAAATTTCAGACCTAACGCTGACATCACTGCATTCAGAACTTCGTCAGAACAGAACTTCTTACACCTGTAGACCTGGCTGTAGCTTTAAATTATGTATTCCTTGGGATGAAGTCATTTCAACTCACTCTGCAAAGGACCATGCATGCTAAAGAACGGGTACACAAAAAGGTACAGATGATTTTTTGGCATTAAGGTCACCCATATGCATAGGACAAAAAACACAGGGCAGAAAAAAATTCCATTTATTTGCCACACCTACATACAGAATTTTATAGAAATTTAAGAAAATATAGTAAAAAGTACTGCTATGTTTCACAATTTCACTAACACTGACAAACTGTACATATTACTTCTTTATTCCCCATTTCAGAAATACTCAGTTATTTTCCTGTGAGTTCCTTTATATGTAGTTATTCCACGTCCTGGCATTTCTGGACGACTGGCAGTGTGGTAGCTGTAACTGCTCTAAGGGCATGAGACAGACAAGGTTTGCAAGGAGAGGCAGAGAGCCAAAAAAGACTTCTGCAAGCAAAAGTTTGTTTGTTTCCCAACTTCAGCTGGCCTAAGCCATAGGCATTGCTTCTCCCTACAAAACCTGCCTTGGTGGTACTCCTGTAGGTGATTCTGTACCACTACCAAACACTGAATTAATGCATCCAGCTAATTTATTCACCAGTCTGGTCCTGTCTGTTAAAAAGGCCCATCAGAGCTTGATGAAATACCTGAGTAATACTCAAGGGGAAGGAGACAGAGGAATTCAGGCCTACATGTTACAAGCAGCTCGGTGCACAGCTAACTTCACCAGCGTGTGCAGCTGCACTGAAATCAGCAGCCGCATTTGCGTTAATGACACGACCATTAACGAGAGCAGCTCTGTTGATTTCGGCCAGGACAGACACTCGTGCAGAGTTAAGCACCGGCGTAAGCATGTGCACGATCAGGGTCTCAGAACATGTCCTTGGAAAGCATTACTCATCCTCAATGTCTGTTGACTTCAATTACCAAAGTGACTCGTGTGCTACAAGAAGTTGATTCTACAACATACAGAACACTTTCGAGCACTTATTATTTTTACTGAAATATCTGTTTACCCATGTGCTTCACAGATTACTAAATCCACTGAAACAGGCATTATTTGGGTTTGTCTTTTGTAAGAAAAGCTTTCAAAAGCATGATTTGTTGCAACAGTGTAAACAAGCTCCAAAAGATAAGAACTATTTAATGCAAAATTACATATAGCTGCACTAACTCTATCAAAAATGGAGAATAAACTCCATAGCTTCTTCAAGGAAGCATGTGCAGCACCCAGAAGCTGAACTGTGCAGCTGGCATTACAATAATGAAAAACCCTTATTCCATCTTTTTGATTTCTCCTGAGGCATTTCACTACCAGCTTAGGCTTTCTAAATATAATATACTATCAGCAACATGAACCCGTACCTTAAACTGGTCTTGTTTATCATCTGGGTGAAAAAAAAAATGCCACCATCACCAGGGCATTCAGGCCCCAGCCAAGATTAATAAATAAAAAAAGTCAGATAAACTGGAATAGAATGGCCTGTACTTCAGTAACCCACTTCTAAGATTTCAACAGTCCGCCAAAAAACACACAAACACAAAGTTACCTGTTACATAAACCAAATTCTGAGAATATCAGCAAAAATATACTCCCTAAACCTGAATCGGTTTGGCCCTATTTCATCTCATCAGAAAGCTTCCCCTCCTCATCACGTGCATCATTAAAGTGTAACCATCCCTGCAGAAATGTTTGCACGCTCTCTCCAAATTAAATTACAAAAAAAAAAAATAATAATGGACAGCGACTAAAGTAGATCACTTAAACTGCAGGATCATTGTGTCAGCAAGGAGCTTTACTGACACTTCTCTGCTGTAAATTTAGTAACAGTTTCCCTAACCTGCTTTATAAATTATTAAAATCTAATTCTAATTCAACAAGACTACATCCAGCCTAACAACCTTACAGTAAACACTGATCTTTTTTTCGTCTCTCCAAATGAACATTCGCTGCCCTGCATACACTATCATAGGGAAATACTCTGTTTCCACCAACAGTGGGGGGGGAGGAGGGGCGGGGGGAATAAAGCCCGAGATTATTTATTGTGTGCGAGGGGGAAAGCTGCAAACCCGGCCACCGCTCCCTGCTTCCTCCGCTCTATTCCCCGACTATTTTGGTAAATACGAAGCCACGCTCATCAGATCCGCCGGTCCCGGGGG